>VXAA01003774.1:137235-164027 GCA_013399115.1 Anseranas semipalmata | reverse complement strand
TTTTTTTTTTTTTTAAACAGCACCACTCAGGCTACTAGCTAACAAATAACTCCCCCTCCCCACCCCAAGATTTCTCTTTTATCTAGAATATGAATCCCCCTGTTGAATTGGCCAATTTACGGATGCCGCAGGAGCTGGAGTATCTAGGCAACACAGCTAAGATTGCTGCGACTGGCTGAGCTGGAAGCAAAGAAAATTACTCAGTTGTATAGTTGAAAAGACTGAAATATCCTTAGAAGTGTATTTCCATAAAAGTTATCAGAAAATAAAAGTGGACTAAGAAGACATCTACTGTAATTTGCTGGACTCTATGATAGTAAACTACTGCATTTGGGAATGTATTAACACAATAAGAATTTCAAATTTTGTCAGAAGAGGGAATGGCTTATCATTTAACATCACTAGTAATAGCCATACTTTTTCCTAATTATGAACATTTATTTCCTATTTTTAATGTCTATTAGATTATCTCTTATTTTATTGTTGCAAAATACAATGTTTATCTGTAACAAAACTGAGGATGCTTCTTTTTGCTTGAATAACAAATTCAACTTGTCTTTTTGTTATTTTCAAGTAAACGCTGGGATAGTAGATCCCAGATTTAACAGGGTAGTTTTCATGCACTAGCATTAATATGGACCAACATTTAAATCTTTATTCAACATTTAAATATCTTATTTTGTAAAGGTCTTAAAAAGCTTTAATAGTGAAATATGACATCATCTCTTTATTGCTACACTGTAACGCATGTACATGGAAAGAAATCACACTGTGCAACTATCTGAAGTACATATGTATTTTGTCAGCAACTGAGCTGACATCCTTCAGTGAGAAATTCCTTTTTCCTTGAGAAGTTTAGATACAAAACAGAGATTTTTTATTTATTTTTTCATGAGAAGCAAACACTAACTTGCTGGTTGTTCCGAATCAGCACAGCAAAGCCAGAAATACAGTACCAGAGTGAGCACGTGTACACGACACCTCAGAAAATCTGCTAAGGGATTTGGGATGACTTCACCATAATGGCACAAAATAGCATCTCAGAAACATACATGTAAATACATTTATTGCATCTATTACATACGTGCAGAGGTCTGAAACAGAACTCGTGCAGCTCAACGTTAAGTTCAAACATACTATACAGCAAAGCCTCATTTCTTGCATAGCAGCAGAGAAGCTTTGCTATAGGATATTTTCGCCCTCTCCCATCCCCACTCAAAATGTCAATGTCACTATTTAGAAACTGCTATGGGAGACAGTGGGGTTTTCCAGCCCTAAATAAAGTGGTGCTCAGACTGTTTGAGTGCACGGAAGCCTCTTTTGGTAGAACCAGCTCTCTGAGCAAGGTATCTTGGTTTAATAAATAAATAAAAATTAAAATTTTTTTAAAAATCACAGCACAAAGACAAGTGTCTGATTTTCCATCACCCATGCCAGACTGGAGAGTTCATTTGCTGAGCAAGAAGAAAATGGTCCATGCTTCTCAGAGCTATTTGTCTCAGGACCACTCAGAAAAATATTGCTAATGATTTATATTGTCTATTTGTGAAAGATTTTCTTCCCTTGTAATCCTTTAACATTCTTTCCTACCAAAGCTATTGGAGCACTGAACCACAGCCTTATTTCTACTATGTATACTGTAAAATGAAGTACAGTTTAAGCCTTGTTTTTTCAACAAACCTGATGTTCAACAAACCACAGCATTCAATCTGTCCTCTGAGTCACTAAATTGAATATTCCTTTGAATCACCTACAAATTTGAGACTACAAATCTATGAAAATTGCAAGGTTAATCTAATTAAGATGAAGTACAGTATTTAAGAAACATGTGGAAAGACATTATTTTGACAAGACTACATGCAACTACAGTTTATTTTTTAATAATTTCCATGTTCATAAAAATTCACGAGTGGCATAAATAACCTAACTTCACCACCATATAAGATGCTACAGAAAGACAAAATACATTGGTCAAGGTTATGATTAAAAGAGAAATTGCAACAGAAGACTTTAATTATTGAGACCAATTACTAAGCAGTCATTTATTTAAAAGCTAAAACTGAATAGTTAATCAAACAGAAAATTACCAGTTAGCAGATTATGGATGCTTAGCAGAATTGAGGAGGGGTAAACTTTTTATTCTTCTTACCTCTGTTACTGCACAGTGCTGTCCTCTCACAGCACTGCACTCCGGAATTCTGCAGATCTATATGCCTCAGCGAAGAACGTGTGGAAGTGGACATGAATACAATTGAGATAGTTTCCCCCCCAAACCTCATCTATCTATGCAAATGTCATTTTTTTTTAAGCAAATGCAGAATTTGCAAGAGTCAAGAGGACCAAGCTTCTGACAAGGAGCTGCAGCAACCTCAGTGTGTCACTGGGTAACTGTGACCACGCCAGGCACACGCCAAGCTTCTGACAAATGAACACCACCTTTTTGTAACCGAGCCATACAAGATTCTGTCTAACTGCACCAAAAGCAAATACATTTGCTCTTCCACTTAGAAAGCAAAAAGAATATTTTTATTGCTTCAAACAAAAATATTCTGTGAAGTTTTCTGTGAAGTTCAAGTATTCGAAATAAGTCTTATATCAAAGGACTACCACTGTTTCTTTTTTAGAATGCAAGTGAATGAAAATAGCCACTGAAAACAACAATGGTTTATGGTAGTCTACAAAAGAGATCCTTAAGACAGCATTAGTATTTGCTGGGATTTATTTACTCATGAAAGTCTTGCAGCTTATACATTTTTATAACAAACTCTCTAGTGATCCAGTGTACTTCACTCCTCTTCCGAGTCTTTAGAGAAGTCAGAAGAAGCCCTGAGATCTTTCTTCACCTAATTGTGGTCTGGATCATGCTTTGACCTCACTCCAAGTAAAATCCACACCTGTTTTAGCTCACAATGTACTACTCGCCTCTCCCATACTTTCCTCTTTCATTTTTCTGGCAGTTTCAAAACATGTGCATATCAAACCTAAAATTCAAATATTTGTCACAAAGATTCTTATGATTAACATCAACACCTCTCAAAATGCCTTGAAGCATATGCCAATTAACCCAGCATATTATTAAATTATAGCAGTCTTCTGAAATCATTTTAGCATTTTCAAGAAAACATTCCTTCTCTATCTCAGATAAAAATTCAAAGACGACACAGTGCGTACGTGTTACTTTTGTCACTCAACATGTAAGGTACAAAGGGAAGAGAAGTGGAAGGTTAATTTATACCCCCAAAAGCAAACACTACAATGAACAGATTTTCACTAAACACCATTCAATTAATGTGTTTTTTTTTTTGGTGAATATTCTGAGAATATATGTATTATTCAGTTCCCCAAGGAAATTTGCATCAAGAACAATGAAAATAATAATATTAATTGAAGTTTTAGATGGAAGGAATCTCCAAAGTATTTAATCCATTTGCTTATATTCATTCCACACTTACATGTCACAATCCATAATTCACAAAACCCAAGTGTGACCTCAAGGCTATTCTGCATATCCATTAGAAGTGCATGGGGCTGTAGCATAATCTGCTTAATTAATGAATTCCATCAGCTGAATGCCAAGTCAAATAAAGAACAGACTGAATATGAATAGCATACTTATCTGAAACTAACATCCAGAAAGCTTAAACAAGCCAGACTTTCAGTCAGACATCTCAACTTAATTATACAGCATAAAGAAACCTTCAGTTCAAAGGTAGCAATTATATACCTTGTATTACTCTCAATATAAATACATTTATAATCAAGCACCAAATTTACATCATAAAGGAATATAAACCTGACAGCCAAACACAGGAAATAGTTTCCTGATGTTAAAATAATAAATATTCCATTCAAAATAATGACAGAAACACTAACAATTCCAGCTTTATTCAGAAAGGTCAGCTTTAACACATCAGGAAACAATGGTACAGGGCCAACTCCTTTAATCTTTCTGCTGCCCTTTCAAAGTCAGCCAGGAGATTCGTGAACTTTGTTCTCAAGGACACAAAGTCTTTTTGTTCTCTACTCATTTTTAGTGGTGGTGAACAGTAGTGGATGTATCATTTGCACGTGGGTGTTCTAATGCTTCATGAATTAGTAACAGCCAGGGGCATCTATACTGCTGGCCTCCTCACATCCTGAGGTTATGCCCCCTTAACTGTGTGACTTGGTCACTCCTGTTGGCAGTGTCAAAAGCTGCACTAGTTCCTTGCCCTTTATGGATAGCTTTCCTGATTCCCCAGCCTTCACGTTGTATTCCTTGCCTGAAACTGTAGAAATACCTATAAAAGCTTTTCTAACAAAAACAAAACTGATGTCTCATGTGACACCGTAATACTGAGAAATACAGCAACTCACCCAACATTGTCACTTGCAGTTAACATCTTTGCAATAAAGATGTATCACATACATTCTAACATTATTAAAAATGTTATCAGTGCTATTAGCAAATTTGTTCATTTTTCATCTTGTGGAAGAAATTAGTTGGCCACATAACTCTATGGCAGAGAGATCTTGAGTTTGGTCTCCTGTCTACAATCTCAGTGTTGCATGTCGAATTTCAGACAGCTAGCTAGCTTGCAGCAGGTACAGAACTGTTGGGGTTGGGCACCTCTCAAAAGAATTCAAACATCTCTTAGAGGATGTTAGAGAATGCCACTTCTTGACAGAACAAACATTTTGGTGGAAGTTGAAGTATGAATAAACAAGAAAAGCAGTGAACATAAAAGTAGATGAAAGGTCTTTAAAAAATTGCGCTACATAGAAAGTCCCAAGCCACTGTAACATGTAAAACTTTTTCAATAAAAAAAAAAATCAGATATTTGTTCATGACAGGCATTGGAAAAGACAAGTAATATCTTTTCAAAAGATTTTGATACTTGCTTCAAGAAGCTATGATATAAGTACATATATATATTCTAAAAATAGCAAAATTAGAATATTTGTATCTTCTAAATTCTAGTGCCATGTTAGCTATAAAAAGCAGACTTCTTGTCTCTTTCCATCCCATTTTACTCTTAAAAAGTATGTATTTGTATATATTATATACACAACTGTATATATATAGAATATTGTATAAGATTGAGAACAAACATAAAACCTATAAACATGTAGGATTTTCTTCTTTAAAGGCACAGGTCTTCAATAGAGGCTTAATTTCACTAATAGAATGGAGAAAAGAATATTACAGTTTAGGTGGTACTGAAACTTCTGTGTGTGTGCGCGCGCGCACAGATGGATTAAAACTGCTCACGCTTTCAAACTTTTGTAGGGTCACCCCCCCACCACAATAGTAGCTTGGTCAGCGATACGGTTGTTTTTCAATTACTTGTGCCAGAATAACATTAGAACACTGACAACAACTGAAGACAGCATTGCAAGCCTTGCAAGTTCCGGGATATCTGTTCACAAGGGCAATTTCTTTCATCTTTACCTTTTTAAAGATCAAATCATAAACACTCTTGATGGCTACTGAAATTCTAAGGAACATAGCCCATGAATTTATTAAGACAAGAAACACACATTTGATATATCCAATACTCAGAAATGCACTTTCACCATGCCATTACATTTTCATCATGACAGCGCAAAGCCACTTCTGAATAATTCTACACCTGAAAAGCAAGAACGTCATCTCTTTAAAGAAAGATATTCCATGCTATTCTGGGAAAAAAAGTATTTATGGTAATATCAGCACTGCTTTGTATCCAGTAGATCAGGAGGCCTATCATGCCCTTTCCCTCAGTAATGTATGCAGGTACACAAAGTAGACGCAACTCCCAGTCACTGAAAGCTGCACACCTGATGCTGTTGAGTGGGTAGCAGTATAAAGTTGCCAAGAGATTTTGCTAACATCTAAAAGTTTTTCTTTATGTTTTTCTTTTAACTGTAAGCATTCACTAGGTTCAGTGGAAAGTCCTCTAGTGCGAAAAAAAAAAAGTAATAAAAATACCACATATCCTATCTAAAAAGAGAAAAATGCATGCATCAAGCAAGCTAGGTTGGTGATTTGAATCATCCTGTTTATTTCTACTGCTCTGTACTATACTTCATCTTTATCAATGAGAAACTCTAAACAAGAAAGAAAGGTTCTTCCAGAAGAAGCTCAGACTGATTCAGCTATCAAGACAAGCAACAGCAAACTACAAAGACATGACGTTAGACAGAAGCACAATATACTGAAACAGAAAGGTGAATGACATTTTAATGACAGACACATATATCTGATGCTTGACAGTTTCAAACTCTGAGTGGTAACTACAGTTACATGTAGTTTTGAAATAGCAAACAGTGTACTTTGTTTAGCTTATATTTTAATAACTAAACATACAACTCTTTTTTTCCCCAAGAAGTTTGAGACAAATCATTAACTTAGTGGAAAACTCTGATAACCTACATTTATATTATTTTTCTTTTACTTTTCAGAAAACACAAATATCAATTTTCCTGTGGTAGTGACCAAGACATTTTTGTGTTCTCACGAAAGGAAACACACTTAGCTGAAATCGAAGAGACATTCTCGAACACTGCACTTACATTTTGAAAGTGTCTAGAAGCTTCTCTAAGAAGAACCGTAACCTAAATACTCCATTAAATAGCTTTTGCTTCTTTACAGAAATACGAGGAATTTATTCTGGTCTGAACTGGTAACAGTTAACAGTTCCTGTTTCAGAGGAAATACTGTACACCAGTCACACAACTTCCCTCCCTGCCCCAACTTCAATCCACCACAATACACAAACATCAGAAGCCACACCATACTTTAAGCTGCATAAATTGTTTCCTGGAGAAGAACAAAATAATTATCAAGCAAAACATGCACTTAGAAATGGTAAAAGCTAAAAAAGTTTACCTGTTAGGCAGCAACGTACAGTCAATGTCAGGTCTTTTTGTCTTGGGAATGGCATATAGCGGATACCTATCTCCATGTCGAATCAACACTTGAACTGACACCAGCTTAAAATAATGAGGTGCATGACCTAAAGTGAAAAAAAGTAAAAAGTGAATGTTAAAAGTATGCAGGGGAAAGATTTAAGGAAAAAAAAAAAAGAGAGAGAGAGATGATGACTTCTTGTCCCAGGAAAGATTTTGCTTTAAATTACAAGACAACTTATACAAGACTTAGGTACTTAGCACATACTCTGTACTCCATCCAAAGTCCAACAGCCATACAAGAAATTATTCAAGCACTGGTCTCTGCCAACATAGTAAGGCTACTCCACTTTTACAATGCCTCTTCCAGACCCCTATTGTAACGATGCATTTTGCAGCACACTTAATTTGGAGCTTTCTGCTATATTAGTTTGTGATGTTATATTAGTGGGATATGCACATGAGGGAATTCATGCTGCAGCCACTGTAAGGTTAGGAACACAAACATGTCTTCTAGTTGACTATGTCTAATGGTTTGGGGTTCCAACACAAATTGCTTCTTTTTTTTTTTTGGTGTTGTTTGGTTGTGGATTTTTTTGTTTTGTTTTTAGAATTTTAAGTCAATTGTTCAATTCAGATGTTAATAATATAATTTGCAATGCAACTCACTTGTAATAAACATAATTCAAATATTAAATATCTATATCACTCCCACCCCTTCCAATTATAAAATTCCAGTTGACCATTGACTGGAAACAGAACCACTTCCAAAAATCAAGATATCAGAGGGGATATAAAAGAAAGGAAAGAAGAACAGTGCATTTTGAATGTGTTAACAGAATTCATCAACCAGCTGGCATTTGCTGTACCTTGCTTCAAGCACTGAAGAACTGACAATGCACAAAGGCATCACTTCCACTAAATTATCATTTGCATGCACAAAGCTTACCTTCCATGCTGCGTTCAGCAATGGTGGGAATATTGCAGTAAACACGAGCTTCATAAACAGGATCGATTGCAGGAGGTTCAGTCAGCAAATCAGGCATTATTCTCTTGCGGCTCTTAGGATTCAACCCATCTTCCTTGATAGGGTTGACTGGGATTAAATGCACTGAAAGACACAAAACATGCACAACATACCTTTAAGGACATACAGAACTATGCTTTTAAAAGAAAAAAAGTAATTATTCACAATGTCTATGGTTTCTATGAAAGGATGCCAGCCTAGAATATAGCTTTTTGTAATTAATTTTTCATGTTTTTACATAATAAAGAAGGCAAGCCCAGAGAGTTCTTTAGCAACTTCAGTGCTTGGCTAAGACCAGAGAAATCCATCTGGCTGCAGAAAAACTTCGCCTTTCAGTCTCTCACAAAACACTAAGAGCATGAACTGGAAAGAAAAGGACCATAACAGGCCCATCATTTTCACATTTTCACTGTCCTTCTTCATTTTCCTGTAAAAACAGATTTGAAGGACAGCAAGCAAAATACACAGCACAGTTATGATGATGATACTACAAACCGTTTGGAAAACAAAGCAACAGAGATCCTGTGACTATGAGATTGAAGGGACTAGATTGTCCATCATTTTCCTTACCAGTTCCCCTCCCTCACTTGGCTACCTTGCCAGTCCTAAGTAGTCTGACTTATCTAAAGGAATATATTTCTTCAAATGAAACTGAGACTACCATAAAAAATGTAATTAGAAAGAAATGCAGTTAATACTGAGACACAGCAGGGAAATTAACAGAAATACCACCACTAGCATTCAGATGTGTAGAAGCATGCTTCTATAATATCTGAATTTAAGTCCAGAGTTTTACTGACAAAGCCTCGTTAGCTTGTTCTGATGTGAAAGCACTAGTTACTTTACAAGCCTTTCCAGACTATACTTGTAATAATGAATGCCCCCCACCTTGTAATTGTTGTTACATCATTGTAATAATGAATGCCTTACCACCATTTTCTGGTATTTGAACAGGGCCAGATTTAGAGGTGAAAATTAGAAGGAAAACTGTTCATATTTTTTACCACTATTCATCTTCTGTGGGGAGAGGAAAAAGTAAAAAAAAAAAAAAAGGGGGGGGGGAAGAAAAGACAAGAGAACAAATTTCAAAGCAGAATTTTACTATTCTGGGTTAGTTTCTCGGCTGCATCTTGACAGTCCTAATTTTAGAGGTGAATTTGTTCTGCAGTGGAGAGTTGTGTGCACAAAGAAAACCAAAGACAACAGCAAACTGGAGTGAAACACACAAAGATTTTAAGAGCACGTAGCTGTTAATATAAGACAGACTCTTCGTTCTTACACTACAATACACTATTTTAATGTGATTTCTCTTTGCCTGCCAAAACCAGAATTCAAGTATTTTTCCATACCCTTGCTAGTGTTGTTGACATGGCTAATACCCACAAAGCACACTGACTTCAAAACTTTCCTTCAGCTGTTTCCCATTTTGCATATAATTGCCTACAGGACTGCACTTGGCAAGAATATTAAACTGTAATTTTGACTTTGGCCATTTAAACTGTAGGGCTCAGCTGTCATTCCAACATTCATCAATCAGATTCTTTTTTTTTTTTTTTTAAGCTCCTCCCATGCTAATACTGTTGTACATTATTGCAAGACATCGCAAACCACTGATGAAAGAAACCCCCTAGTAGTAACACAGAACCTTGGCAATATCCATTAGAAGTTGATGACTGTGGCTGGAAGGGTGCTTGCAGCAAATTTGTATTTGGAATATAAATCCCAAATCTAAGAATATGTTACAACAGCTGCTGGCCTCTGCAAATAAACAGCATTACAATACATTGCCTAAAGAGTATAAATGGGAAACTGCAGCAGTTATGTTGTATTGGTCAAGTTCCCTAGCCAGAAAAGGTTAGAAGTAAGAACTTTCAGCTTTGTGTTAACAATTTTCTCACTAGCAACCCACAACTGCTACTGCTCACTTAATGTCACAAAAATGTAGAGCTGGCTTTAGTACCCACGGATTTAATATAGCTCAGCTTCAACCCATGAGCATTTCAGAAGACAGGGAAAACCATACTCCAGTAGCAACAGCTTGGAACTCTAGTGCTAAAATTTGGTTAGGAGATTTAAAAGCAAAATAAGAAATCTGTTTTTTGATCAAAGGCAAATACAAATAACAGAACAGACCACTTTTTTGCATTGAAACTATTAACTACAGCACAGAAGTACACATTTTTTATTAGGATCAACTGCCTAGGACTGATGCCACTGAGTATTTTATTTACAGATAGGAAGTCTCATTTCTAATCAACCTAGTCAAAGTAACACTAACACTGCCAGACAAATTTAAGAACGAGAAGCACTGAATCTAACAGAAAAGAAACTACTCAAAACATTAAAATTGCACACTAAAAATAGCATCTACAGGAATATCACATGACGTATTTTTAGCTCACAAAACCCGCCAACAAAACACCCTAAAAGGAATCTCTGAAATCAACACAGCAGTTATGGGTGCAACGTAACACTACCCTGTGGACTGGAAATGGTCTCAAAGATTAGGAATAACAATAGTTCATGTAATTAATCAGAAAAAAATGCTAAAAACTGCCCCTAAATTTCTAAATGCTGCTGCTAACTACATTTATTAATTAGCTCATAGTAGCTGGTAAACATTGCCCTTATTGCTTAGTGAATAGGTTTGGATTATACCAGGGAGTGAGAAGGGACACAGGATTTCCAACCCAAACTGCTACCACCCTGTCCACTTCCAAGTACCTCAGATAGGGACCGGGCTAAAGAAGCTTCCAACTTTGAACCCACCCGTGGCACAACTATGTTGACTTAGTTTCTGAAAATACTTGTCTTAAATGATTCAAATTGTTTATAGGTTTCTCAAAGAAAATTATCAATGGTCAAAAAGCTCCAAACACCTAAAACAAGCACTGCCACTGCATGTAGTATTTACCTTTAACAGATGTGGAATAACATATACTGGAAGAAATCAACCAAACTACCTATGCAAATACCTGGGTCTTCTATTTAACCATGTGAAATTTAACTATGTTAAATAGAAAAAAAAAAATCTTACGATCTGGACACCAGTCTAGGCAATCCACTGGCAATCTCCACCAAATGCATACGTATAAAAACAACAACTATTTTGGAAGGGAAGAAAAACAAGACCAAAGAGAGATGAATTCTAACTGGAACGCTGCTCTCTGTTTGCTCAGCTTTAGCATGGTGACCCCAAAGAGCCCACCCAGCAAGGCTGTTCCTCATCTCACCTTGTTGAATTAGCTCCTCACAAGCTCTAACAATCCTGTAGCTTCAGTGCTTTGGAAGGAGGGCCACAGGTAACACAGCCCCAGTTTGTGCTTCTGCTTGTTCCAAATAACGACAGAGGCATCGCTGCCATACTGACAGCCAACGTATCAGGTGTCTCTCATTTTCTCATCTTTTGCTATTCCCTAGACATTGTTAGCATCTGTTATATTTATGATGTCTTCTCCTTTCTCCTCCCCTATTCGTTTCAAGTACTTTGGCTTCATGCTCCCTTGCTGTCTTCATTTATCTCCCAGCTGCCCAATCCTTCTTTGCACGCCTCTGTCTCCAGCTCCCTATTTTACTGGAAGCTCAATTTGTGCTTTCATTCCGGTAGCCCTTACACCACATGGAGCAGCTATGTAAAGCTCTTAGAAGTCAGACGGTCTTCCCTGTGTCCCAGTATCTCATTACTGAAAGCCCTCCTCTGCAGTGTCAATCCCACCTCTGGCTCCCAAGTGAGGTTTCTGGTCCATGTGTAACCAACACATCTACACACCTACAAGTAATACTGGACTGACACAGCTGAGAGTAGCAAAAAAATGCCACTCATATGGAAGTGAAATTCATCTTTTTTCCAAGCTCTGTTCTTTCAGCTGTAAATCATTATAAGATCAGAATTCTGTTATGTACTTTTCACATGACTTTTTATAACTTAGCGCTATTTTATATGACTTGTTCTATCAGTTCAATGTGCACTTGCTCAAAACAGAAATCTGCCAATGTATATATAATCATACTTAAATCTTTGATTAAGGGAGCTTTTGAACAAGATCTTTACACTGCTGTGCCTTTTAAAACTCATGTCTTACTCTAACAAGAATACAACAATGTAAAACAGAGATTAAACAGATGATTTTGATCTATGTGCATTTCCCACACCCAGAGTAGTTAATGAAATACATCTGAAACATATCTGATCATCTATCTGGAAACTTTACCAACACTGAAGCCATAAAGAATATGTACATATTACTATGGAGGTAGTTTGACAACAAAAAGGGAAAGAAAACATATTTTATTACCCAATATTTATAAGCTTATTTTTAAAAAACTAAAGAAGCTACACAAAAACTACTTTGAATCATTAAATTTGAAAAAGCTATATCTAGGAAAGAAAGTAGAAGGCTTGCAGAAACAATAAAATGAAAGAGACCTCAAGGCAACTCTGGTGTACCAAGTTAAAATTGTTTAAAACATGAAACAAACTAAACACATCGACTGGTATCAGACAAAAGTAAGACTTGATAGAAGAGGCAAACTGCAAATGCAGTCCTGTGAGAGACAGACAGGCACTACTCACATGGCAGAACAGCTACATACTGCTGCAGAATCACTGCTTCAGGAACTTTTACTTCTCCAAATTCAAACACGGTTTTCTTTTTTAAAGTCAAAATTAAGAGGAAATAAAATCCAAACTCTAATATGAAGTCAGTGCAGCTGCCAAACTTTTATATAAGTTGGTCTTAACTTTCCCCTCTCTTGATATACTGAGAATGGGCAGTTTAATTAAACAGAAAACGTCCAGTAATTTGTTTTAAATCAAACAACTTATCCTACAGAACTCAAAAACAAATTTTTAAACAAAGTTAACTGTTTGACTAAGAAATGCATTTATGAACAAAACCAGTGGTGTCTGAAATATTACAACATACAGTTTTATTTTGTGTACATTAAGTATGACCTATTTTAAGATTAAACAGCTAATTTGTCTGATTTCCAGATACCCACCCCAATTTCTGAATGCCAGAAAATACACCCAAATATATTAGAAAAGTTGTTGCTAAATGGGCAAGAGAATCATTCAAAGGTAATTTCAGTATAATAATCATAACAATCCCTACGTAGCAACTAGTCCCCTCTGGAAGAATGTCAAGTTTATCAAATCAACTATTGTATTCAGAAGACCAAGCAGGGAGCCCATCTGATGTGAATTAGGGCTACAAAGCTGACAGGAACTTGACAGAATTTAGTACAGCAGAAAAACAAATACAAATCAAAGTACAGTTCACGTAGAAGAAACACCAAATTAAATGCTAAATCACTCCAATACCAGCTTCTCTCCCTCCTGCAGTCCTAGTTTCAGTTTGAAAAACACAAAAGGTATCACCACTGTTTATCCAGAACAAATTATCCATGAAAAGAAAAAAAATCACTTTAACATTTACCTAAAACCAGAAAGACGGGGAATAAAATCATTTTCCACTTCTGTTTTCCTTTATAACTCCAAGCAGTCTGAGAAGCAGCACTACAAGTAGCCATCTCAGCCTCAAGTTCTCCCCGACTAAACAGGGACCTGAAGTTTCCATCTTTTATAGGACAGAAGGTTCTTTCAGGTCCATGCAAACATACTATTTAAAACAGTCACATGAAAATGAAGCCACACGGCAGAAATGCAAAAACAACCCACTGTAGGTAACCTTATGTTAGTGGGCAAGGAAAAGCAAACGCGCATGTCAGAGAACACAAAAAGTTATTTATTCCTCCTCTACCTTCACCCGCCCCCTCTTTTTGCTCCTACCAGGGCACCAACAAGGCCTAGCGGAGAGGAGAACGCACTCCAGCTTCCAAAATTCTGGTGATGAATGCAGACTTTTCTTTCAGCTGCTCTGAAGATAGAGAAGAGGTGCAGTAAAGAACAACCAGAAAGGGCAGGAATGCTTCAAAACAAATGAGATGGGGAAAAAAGGTGAAGATGTGTACAGCAACAAAAGCAATGTGGAAACATAGCCAAGGCGCACATGGGCTGAAGAACGCGAGACCAGAGGCACAGGGCCACGGGTTTAGACGCGAGGCAGCCTGGGATCAGCGCTGCGGGGGCTCCGGGTTTGATGCCCGCTGCCCTGCGCTCACGCCTGAGGAGCGCGTCCCCGGGGGCACTTCTACAGCTTTTGCCTACAAACACACATCTGAACATCAATGAATTTCCAATACACCTGTGCGACACACAACCCACCCTTCTCATTTTTTATTCTTTTGTACAGTTAATTACAGGTTTTGCACCTCTCTAACCTAAGATCTGTATTAACAGTAGTCAGTGCCTTCATCCACAATGCACAAAGGCACAAACACTGATGTGCTGTATTTGAACGATGAATAATCACACAAACAAAAAAGGCTTCTTAAGACCCACAGTGGTCAGACTATCGAGTACCATTAAGAAAAAGAAGCATAAAAATCTCTAAAAAGGCTTTTTAAGCCTGCAAACATACAGCCTAGAAGCAGAAAATGATACATACTATGTCTACGTCGAACCTCTGAAGAAGTGACAGTCCTCAGCATCTGTCCCTTCGCCATCCACATCTGAACCTACTTATTTCTCCACATCTCTGCTTCCTCTAGCCGTTACCCTTTCATTTTCTCCAGTTCTGCTGTCTTCTGCCTGTTCAGGAGCAAGTGGAGCAGAGGGCCCCCAAAGCACAGATGTTTTCTCTGCAGAAAGCCCCCTATGCAACTGCTGCCCTTTCTGCTGTAGTGTGGGCTTCAAGCTTCAAGGCTTTCTTCCCACAGTGCTGCTAACGTCTCTGTGCACCCCTCCAAAGAAAAGAGTGAAGGGAGCTACAGGGGAGGTGGGTAGCAGAAAGAAAAACAGCAGGGAGGTGTGGGGGGAAAATCTAATTCCACCTAGAAAAGCAACAACAAAAAGCTCTTCTGTGACAAATCCCTGACAAGCTAAAGAAGGTTACCTGGAGTGTAATTTATCCACAATCACTCCACCTAGCAGTACTATATTTTTCAACGTCACATATGCACAGCTTTCAGATTGCAACAGTAGCTGGGCAGCAGAGATAAGCACTTCCCTTCTTATACACTGAAAAAGGCTATGAAAACAGAAGGTCTGAAAAGGGATAACCCAAAGTACAAAGCCATCAACCTCATCACAGATGCAGGCAGGAATTTCTAACCTCATGGTATCCACAGAACAGTCAAATGGGAGCAAACAGTGAACACAGACTACAGATCCTTTCTTCTGAGTTTCCAAGAATTTGAAAACATTCAGCACTAGTGGTGAGTTAATTTTGGACTGAGATGTGCCCAGACACATACACCCACTTGACATACATTCAGTTTCTGGATTGCTGCTGCTGTTCTTCCTTCTGCGAGAGAGATCACAGTAATTTAGGCAATTTTCATGGAGTCTGCTGACTTACAGCACAATCTTATTGCTAGCAACCTACGTTTCATGTTTAAAGAAAGACTGTGTCAAAAATATTCAGGAAAAAAATATTCAGGAAAAGTATTTACAAGTGCAGTACCCAAGTAGTAGGCACTTAGGTATCATTGAATAAACATTCTTTTCAAGTCAATGCTTCTAATCAAAAGTGCTGAAAAAATGTTTGCTATGGCAACCTTGAATACATGCATTTCATTCTGCAGAAACACAGATTGCTGCAATAACCTTTACTATACCATATTTTGACCCACTAGAATACATTGATCCAATCAGGTAAACACATACCCCTTCCTAAAGCAAAATATCAATTTTTGTTTTTGAAGGCAATAAGGAATGCTACAGCAGACTTGTGAAATAGAAAACCATATTCTGAATTCTTACATATAAATATTAACCTCACAAACTATTTTTCCCCTCATCTTGATGTACTGATCCTTGTAGGGTAAATTTCTGCATTACTTGTGTAAATATTAGAAATAATTTAAAATTCTGTTCTCCACTGCTGCAGTTGTATTCCCTCACGTTCCTCAAACTGTATCTTCTGTTTCAAAGTGACAACGTAGAAGTTTCCTTTTTTCTTCCCAAATTACTTATGATTTAACAAAGACAAGGTGGATGTCCCTTTCCTTTCACTCTTGCAGGCCCAGTCACCACAGAGCCAAAAATACCAGTTCCCTCGCTGCCCTCTCTCCACCTGGAGAACTCAGCCACCATCAGACTTCAACGCTAAACCTGGTGGGGATGGGAGCGGAGCAGTATATGTGAGGAAGCACTCTCCTCCAACTGGAAAAATATGCACAGGAAATTTGAAATAAGACATAGGATAAGCAGATGTTGGTTTTTTTCCCCACAGCCAATACGAGAACTTCAGCATTGCCTCAATTGTTCTTCAGCAAAACAGCATTCTGCAGTCCCTGGCAGGGAAGCTCAGCCCACTATCACACACACCGTGCAACCCAGTTGGTTGTTTTTGTTTGTTTGTTTTTGTTGGTTTGTTTTTTGTTGTTTTTTGTTTGTTTGTTTGTTCTTGTTTTGTTTTGTACCCTTCACATATTAGTTTAGCAGCATTTGTCTATGAAAGGAGCAGTGTCATTCAGATTAAGGTACATGACTGTGTGTTCCCCACAACTTCAGCTGAAGCGTGGTGTCTTAGTTTTAATTACCCAAAAGACAAGCAGCAGCCAAGCAGAGTCCCCACTTTGTTAGAGTCTCACTGAGGACACAAAGTACTTACCCCAAGGAAGGCAAAACCTAGCTTGCACAATTCTGCAGTGCCCAGAGTTAGCAAGTTATTGTGCTGCCATTACTCAATTTCAGCATTAAGTTATCATCATCAAGTTGACTGGTAGAAAGCTTCAACTAAAGATGCATTTGCTGTCAATAAACATTTAAAAGTAAAGGCGTTTCCGCTATCTTTTAAAGAGGCTCAAAGACATCATTAGAGGAAACATTACAACAATACAACAGAACCAACAGGTATAGCAACCGACTATTTTTCAGCTCGCAGCAAAAATAAAACAAACACTTCTTGGTTTCCCTGCTACATTTTCTCTGACGTTCTATGTAACTTGAAGAGTATCACCTGTTGAAGGCTGAGATGAACATACCTACTGGAAACATGAAATTTAACAAAATGCTACCTAAAGTTTTTTTTTTTTTTTTTTCAGTTCCTTAAGCTTTGATTATTTTTTTGCAGTAACTTGTCTGTACTACAGGGCAATTTTCTCCCTAAAAAGCCTAGAAGCCTGAACTTTTAATTACATAAGTAAATAAAAATGTTGCTTCTCTTTTTAAAGTGGAGGAAAAATCACTTTTCAGAAGCATCCTGAATATCACATGCTTATTGACAGGAAATGGAAACTTACCAGGGCTCGCAGGTTGCAGGTGTACCTTAACTAATCTGGGGAAGTCAGACCTGGTTGAGGGGGAACAAGTGTGAGCTGTAAAGTGTTTTTTAATGTGAGCATTTTTAAGGAAGCCTTGTTTATACAAGCCTATGAGGGAGAAATAAAGACTTCACAACAGTCTCCCACCATGCACAAGCTCGAATACAAGGTAAGCTAAATTTCAGCTGAACAAAATGGAAATCTACACACTTGCCCCAGTACAACCTTTCACAACTCAGTCTCTTTCCCTCCTAATAATACTAATATGATTGTAGCTACAACTTGTAAGAGTATCTTTACTAATCAATATTGATGTAATTTCACCGCATGCAATGTAACTGAAAGCCTATTCTTCAGTCTAATTCTAAATGAGTTTTCAGCCTCCTTGGTTTTCAGATCCCTAAAGTTTTCCACTGGAGATGCAAATCTCCACATGGACAATTTATAACAACTGTAAATTGGCTGCTTTTCTTAGCTGCTTTTCACAGACTTGCTCACAAATAGTCCAAATTACCCATTTCTTTCCAGGAATGGCTCAAGGCCTATTTATCTGCCTATTTTCTGGATCACAAGTTAGGAACTTCCTTAAAGCTCTTCCTCATCTCAGGGCAATCGCCAAAATCAGCCTTCTGCCCACAGAGCCACAGCTAGGCAGCCACTGACTCAGGCCCTTGTTCCTTAGTAGACTCAGTAGAAAAGGCCAGATTGTCTTGTCCCCGTATTCATGTTCAAAAATAAACAGCTACACACGACCACCAGGCATGGCAGCTTTACCAGCCTTAAACAACTCACACCAGTATTTTAGAGAAAAATATTCTTATTTCCACCTGCATTACGTGCATGTTTTGCTGATTTGTCACAGGGTCCCTATCTGACTTACACAAGGAAAATAAATACGCTAAGAAAATCATTCTTGCACCAAAACACAGCATGGCAGACCTACTGGTGCTCTGTTTTTGAGACCAAATTCAATCCAGACATTAAATTATACAACTGGTGCTTGCATTTTTATTCAATCCAGATGTGGTTCTGAAAAGAGCTTTACAGTTTCAGTTCCCCCCACCCCAATTTGTTTTTCAATTGACAATTCAGGAGGGCATATGGCATTGCTTAAACAGCATCCAGAATTTTCAGCTTGTCAGCAATAAAGCAGCACTGCTGACTGCGAGCTCTAGCCTTTTCTAGAGACGACAGTCATTTTCCACTTTTCCTACCAAAGTGAAAAACTACTCTGTATATTTTATTTTATTTTCCTACTACACTGAAACACTGAAGTCTTCAACATGGAAAAGATTTATATTTCCATCAATTAGTTGTACTCTTTTCTTGAATGTGTGTGTGTGTGTGTGCATAATAAAGCTTCTCCTTACCAGCTTCTCACTAATTACCTCACTGCTTGGCTCTCCAGTCCAACTGAAGGGGGGTGGGAGGAGATTCCTACCAGACATCTAGACAAGCTAGACAGATTTCCTGCCCTTTAAACACTTCACTCAAGTCAGATATTGCTCATACTCCCGGTTATTTAGTGACAAGACACAAAAAGCCCCACCACTGCTTATGATTCAACTGTTGTTAGTCCCTAGCCTACCACAGGCTTGTTTAGGATTCACACATGAGAAGCGCTACATAAACACGATGCTATAAATGAAGTCATTGCTATCAACACATCTGCGTGGCTGCTATGTCTCACCAGGCTGAGATGACTTTATCAAATCAGTGTCCTGATGACTACTGGTTTAAGCAAACAAAGACTAAAGAGGTTTTATGGACTGAAAGCATGGTTTTATAAATACAGTGGATCCAGCCATTATTACTTGTCTAAAAAGATTCATAAGCACAACAATAAGATTTTAAAGCTCTGTCCTGCTTCTGCCTACAGAACTCAGCAACTGGTAAATTAAGTAATCTAGCTGAATTATCCTGGAACAGATTTTCAAAACAGCTTTTATCAGCTGTGTTCAGAGATTGTTGTCAGCTGTTCCCATTTCCGTAGTATTGTCTCAAAATAAAGGTCAACATGAAAAGGTAGCTCCAGGACACAAAATACTGAACACCACTGCCATAATTTGCCTGTGGGTGGTGACCTTTGTTTTAAGTTAAAGACACTCGTTTCTTTTTGTCCTGCATATTTTATGGAGCTCACAAAAACTGGAGCAGGAAGCTGTGCAGCACTGATTACATCATGACTGGAAAAAAAGATGCTTGGCAGATTTTGCATGAGAACTGAACACAGCTACACAAAGTATTCAGCACAGCAGAATATGTATTTTCTCAAGAACATGGACTGCAAATCCTCTCTCTTCAGTGTTCTTTTCATCTACGGCAGCTGAAAATGATACAAAAGCACGGTCCATACAAAAGAGTTCACGACAGTTCAGTGGTTGCTCCTGTTCTGTTACCTGGCACTACATTGCTAATACTTTACCCTTTTGAAAGGGTCTCTCTGCTATTGAAACATGCATACTCTCCTGTTTATTCCCTAAGGAATTTACTAACTCTTGCTACTAAGCTCTCATTCTTCGAATGGCTATGAAGAAGTGTGCAGCATTGCTTTCTATCATCCCAGATAAAATGTTTTCTTTTCCCTCCCTTTGAAAGAACAAATGATAGGAGCACAGTCAGCTACAGCTTCAAGCGCATGTGGCTGCCTCTTTTCCTTAGCACCCTCTTTAAATGGCATCCCCAAAAAATCAGAATGGCTTCTAAAACTTTAGTCAACTTTTATTAAAGCATATACTAGAACATCCAGATATTGAAAGAGAAAACAAAAAATACATACGTAAAGAAAGGAAGAAAAAGGACTTGAAAGCACACCTTCGCCCTGCCCACTACATCCTTACAAGCATTGCTCCCTTGGTTTCAGAACAGCAAGTCAGCAGCTTTTGTGGCTGCAACAAGTTCTGTACATCAGCTCACCAGTAAAAGCATCTTTGTCACCTCTCAACAGAGCTGCTCGCTGCAGTTCTCAGCAGCATCTCCGTTTCTTCACACCTGGGTCAGTTACAGTAATCTCCCTTTCTCCCAGAGGACTACCACCCAAAAGTCAGGATAAAACAGAAAGCGTACAGTTCAGCCAGAGCCTTTGCAAAGGCACAGGATGCAAACTGTTTAATATGTTAATGTCATCAGTCAAACACAATCCACAGACATCTGGCACTTCCCTACATCAGTGTCCTTCAAAGACAAACCCTTACAAATTCAAATCAATATTTTAACTACTGCATTAAATTAGCACCTTTCTGTTTCACATCTAATCCCAACTGTTTTCTGTCCATGAACTGACCTGCTCAAGGAAGCGATCTCAACACCATATGCCACTGCATATCCAAGCCAAGCCGGCTCACTTGTTTGTCCTTGTAAAGGCCCAGAAAGCTGCCACAGATTTGCTAGCAGGAAACCCCAGAGCAGCATATTTAGCACAGTAGTGCCTGATAGATTTTTGTGCTGGGGAAGCTTGTAATGAAAGACACAGTAGTTAAGTCTCAGAAATTCAGAACAGTTGTTTTCTCTGGAGCAGAATTACTGATGTCTTTAGGACACTTGCTGTAAACAAGCGCAGAAGAAGCTGGTGAATCATATTTCTTGTCTTCATCCAGTATTAATGTTGGTAAACCCAAATTACACCATGGACCTAGGGCTTCCATCTCTTTTAATCCAACCATCTCACAAAAATCATAAAGGGAGATCACTTATATTTTCCAAGATCTCATATTTCACTGCAGCAAGTCCACAAAAGCCTCAGCCTTTTAAATACTCCACGTCATTAACAAACAAACCACAATGCCATTTAGTATGTGTAAGCGCTGCTCTTCTCTCAGTGAGTGAGCTTTAAAAACTTACAAGGGAAGTAACTTTGGGAACAGAAATTACATGTTTTTCAAAAACCTTCATGGTCAAATGACGAGATGCTTTGGATCAAATAAGCCACTGTATCATTCAAAAATGAAAGCCCAGCAAAAACAGAGATGAAAGGAGAAAACCACTGGCAGATAAACTGCAAGAGGAAAGTTAAGAGGACTAAGAAGGAACATGAACAACTATCTGAAGAACATTAAGTGTATCTGAAACAGATACATACAGGAAAACTAGCACATCCATAAAATCCAACAAAAAATAGTTTGCAACTCAACTTGTAGAAGCATAGTTGGAATTAATGTAGGCTCAAAGCACAACTCAGTAAAGCAGACCTATTGTCAAATCTGCAGTTTAAAAAGTAGTTTGTGCTTTCCTAAAAGCGGGGGGTCAGCAGGTGGGAGAGGAGATTGCATTACATGCAGACATTAAGACAGTTTTCCCAGTTTCTCCAGCTGAGACTGTCCGCACTCTAAACAATGAAAGGAGGGATATTTGGGTCAGAATATTCCTCTAAGGGAGATGCAGAAGGCAAATCTCAAACAAAAGGCAGTGAACAATTACTGTATGAGGAATCTGTCCACAATTAATAGATAGCATTGTACTAAAAGCTCTGATAAAAGTAAGAGGGATAATGCTAATGCATTCTGATTTGATTGCGAATTCTCAGAAAACTGATCTCACATCAGAGTGGACAGCAGAAATTAACAAAGGGCTTGTACTACAACAAAGCAGCGTGACAAGGCTGCCACTGCCTTCTTAGCTTAAGACACTCAGGTTTTGTTTTGATCACATCATCTCTGCAAAACATAGAAAAAACAAATCTACAAAGTAATGCAGCATACAGCAAGGGAATGAACAGCTCACAAACTGCACCTGCAAAAGAAAAAGCCTTCAGGGATGAGAATCACTTTCCACTGCCCAGCCAGCAAGAACAGAAAAGCTCACCAGGGATAGAAGATGACAGTGGCAGAATCAGGTGCAGGCAATCTCTGTCATTCCCAGCTTGCCCACAGGCGAGCAAAGACCAAAGCTGCACAAAGCACATCTCCCGGACAGCGGCTGTGGAGGCTGCATCCACACAGCTGCCACTACAACGCTCAAATCTGTAATCGTGAAAATACCAAGCCAGAGCTAAAATCCAAACTCTGCACAGAGGGGCCGTATTCTTATGAGAACCAAGGGCTTATATAAAGCCCTTCACCTACTTGAACTAAACCTGAAACATCAAAGCAAATGCAAAGAATTTAACAGCTGCATATAGAAACAAAACTATCCCTCTTACTATTTCTGTAAACAAAATAAGGTGATTTTCAGAATTTAAAGAAAAATGTTACAGCCGTTAAAACACAGTTTATAGGTCAATATACAAGTAACATACAGAAAACTCCTAGGAATATTCTTTGTGGCTTTAAAAACCAGACAGACATACCAACCCAAAGCACGTCTGCAGTTATCAGTAAGGCACCACAACTCAGAATCAAAGCGCTATAAAGAAGGAAGAGTAGAGAACTGGGCTGACAAGCTTTTCTTGAGTTGATTAGGGTAACACTCCTGAAATTAGAAACAATAAATGAAGTATTTGTGCAAAAAAATTTTCATCTGATCTACTGCTATAAACAAGTAATTTAGGTTTTAAGGGACCACTGCAGATCAGCTGGCCCACTCAAAATGGCTAATTGAGATCTGCCTGCTCAAGGCATTGCCCAGTCAGGTTCAGCTATAAACGGCTCAGAAGTTACACCGTAGGCTAAAACCACTTACCACTGAGAACAACAGTAGACAGACATCCGTAAGGCCTGGTTATGACTGAGCAACTTGTAAAAGAAAAAAGTTCTAATTTCTTTGCTGTCCCATATCTTAGCTGAAATTAGTCTTCATCAAATTCATACAAATTAAAATACAAATAGCCCTTGTCTGAAAAATTATACAATTCACTTACAAAGGCAAACAACTACTGGCCTGTAGAAGAAAGAGATTAAAAAACAAAAAACAAGTAGCATAAGAAATATACCCTATATATAAAAAAACAGAGCATTTCTTAAAGCATCACAGAAAATCTGAGCTACTTATTGTGTACTGTATCTCAAATTGTCAGCAACTGCAATGATGTCTTAACACTCCCATGCAATGATTCTAGAAAACCCTACCAGATTCATAACAGACTAATACAATGTAAACAAGCTCACAAAACTGTAAAACAATTACAATACCTAACGAGGTAGGGAAAAATATTGCAAGTCACTAGAAGAAAACACTGCAATCATCCTCTCCCTGCTTTCCCAAAAGTCTACTACACCCCTACAGAGAAGCGCACACAGAAACTAGCTACGCAGAGCGTTATTTCAACATTTGTTCTAAGAGTTCAGTCGCAACACAGCTTGCGGCATTTACTTTGGCACAACGCTGATTTGCAAAAAAATAAAAATAAAAAACAAGTAGCCCAGTTCACCGAGGAATAAACCCATTCCTCAGGGAGCCTCTTGGACTTGAGATAATTCCACATTTTGTGCCTCAACAAGAATAAACTGCAGAAGGGCCATTGTCTAAATAGCAGTATTTTAGGAAAGAGTGGGGCCATTGTCTAAGGAGTGGTGCTTTAGGCAGAATGAAGACCTGATTCACATCTTCATGGAATAAAACCATCGTTCTGTTTCACACAGTCACAGTGAATAGAATTTATATCCTTCCTCATGTCATATTTTACCCCCATTAACTTTTACAGCCGCAATCTGGTGATAAATCCAAGTATCTCTAGATAGCAAGACTCCTTTCTACGTAGAAAGTCACAGATATTATCCACGTCCTTGAAAGAGATGTAGGCCAAGTTTGTTTAAATAACACACAAGTATAGATAACACAAGTCACTTCCTGGTGGTACCTATTTGTGCCCTATTTGCAAGAGCCCTATTAGCACAAGAGCCCAATTTGATAGGAATAATTTAATGAAAGCACAGGTACTTCAACAAAGATAGCTTAACAGTTAGCAAAAAAACAGAGTTTACTCCCAGGTTAAATATACAAATTATATAGGGAAATAAGATCGATGCATTAATTAATGTAAAGACTAATAACAGCATTAATTACATAACATTTTTCTCCTAATTTTCCTTTTCCTGTGGTGGTTACCATTCACATGAAATTCAAACAATTGAGCACAGAAACGCACCTATGAGACTGTTCCTTAAAAGTTGATACCTTCATATTTAAAAATAAACAAACAACTGCAGTATGTATGACTATAATTATTAAAAGACTTAACTTCACAAATCTCAACACTTAAAATTTCTTGCAGGTATTAGAACCATGATTTGAGTTGGATTTCGAGACAAAAGATGATAGAAGTGTTTATTATTTCCTAGTCTTATTTTCTTCCCTGTAGGATTCAACCCATTACTGTAGTAAGGATTTGCAGAAGCCTAACTAATGACTTGCAGTTAGTTTTTGTCGAGTATGAGGTTTTATTCACAGAACCCTTCAACCACATGTTTTAACAGCTCATATTAATCTGTGTAAATGCAGCTCACCTAACCATAACGCATGGAGCCAAAACATATATTTAAATAAGATTTATGAAGTTCTGTAGCCTGCCAAGTAACTTCTACTGGTCAAATCCCATCTGAAGCAACTTAACCTGATCTATATCTAACGCAAATATTTAAAAATGATTGCTCCATTTTCGTGGGAGAAAATAAGACTGTCCCATAATGTCATTCTGAAGTATTCATCATGTCTCTTCCCCCTTCAAGTAAGAATTTCTGCAAAATGTGAGCATGCACCCTGCTTCCTGAACAACACACTATACCACCACCTTTAAGAATCACAAAAAAATACCCACAACTTATTTAAATCTCCAGTTACAACTTAAAAACCATCTTTAACAAAAAAAAAAAGTGTTTACGATTAGTTTTCTTCATTCACTACTAAAATGTACACAGCGTTGGACATATTATTTGTGGGTTGTTTTTTCCTTTAATCTTAAATACAAATTAAACTAGTACTTTCAAAAAAAATAGAGTCGTCTTATTAGTGGAAAATCTGTCATGCTTATGAGTTTGAAAGCAAAATTCAGGAAGGAAGACACCAGTTTCCTTTAATTTAGCATGCTGGCAGCACATGACAAAAACAAGTTGTCTGCTTCAAGAATTCCAAATTTGCAGCTTTTTAGATACAGTTCACGGTATATAAATAAGCAAAACGTGACACTCTTTTCTTAAATTGAACAAGTTATATTCTTAAAATCCAAAACCCAAGTAGTTACTGTTTGTTGGTAAGGAATGGAAAGAGATGGTAAGGAATTCCCTTCTGGATATGTATTCCACTAGGAACTGTCAGAAGCTTATATTATCTTCTGACTCGATACCTTGAGTACCTTTCTCCTTCAGAAGTTACTTTCTGGAAAAACCCAAGTCACGCATTTATTCAGAGACTTTGCACACCCCAGCTCTTCCCAGTGCCCCACTGGCGGTCTCTGGGCAAGGGGCCGCAGGTAGAGCCCACAGCCCCCTTCTGGTTCTGTCTGGAGACAAGTCCAAACTGCCTCCTCCCCAGAGCATCAGAGCACCCACCGCACTGCAGCTTGCCTTACAGGAGGAGCTGAAGTGAGCCCTGGCAAGGATACTGAGCTAAGCTCCAAATGCTTCAACCTTACTCTTGTACAGATGTATCTGGCCACAAAGCAGGGATTCAAACAGCAGGAATCGCACCAGGAGGGTTGGGATTATTGAAGTGAACAGGCTTCCAAGAGGGGCTGTGCAGCAACACAGCAATCATCTCCTACAGGCAACAGCCTGATGGGATTGCATATGGTGCTCTCTCCGGTCCTTATAAAACATAAGCTACCTGTAGCACACAAGACAACAAAATAAAACCTTACTACCTTTCCTTGTGGAGAATCCTGATTTCTGATTCATATGACTCATATATACAATCAAAATCTCTAGTGCAAAATAAGATGACAGAAAGTACAGTGAAATGAAATTTATTGGAAAAACAAAATGTCACATCAGATGTGCTGAAAACACCGACACTCAAGCCTAAGCCATCACGGCAGACAAAGCCCTTAAAAGACTCTCTGTGCTTCTATGCAAGAAGCGACACCCTACCAGGTTAGCTGCTGACATCTTAGAAAGCAGTGGCAGATACCAAAATTCTTTTTTTTTTTTTTTTTTAATGGAAAGACAGGCCTGAGGCACTGACCGAAGTATCATGACACTTAGGGAAAAAAGCTTCAAAAAAGTAGACAATCTATATATGCAGGATCTGCCTGAGAGCCAGAGACCTAACAACTCTGCAAGTGCCTGAAACAGGCTCAAAGGAAAGTCTATAATTTATGGCCACCACAGGGTTAAATAGCCAGTAAAAAGAGGTGCTTTCCCAGTGTAGTTTTAGTCCTTTTGTGTTGACTGCTTTTCTTTAGACATTT
Source organism: Anseranas semipalmata (assembly GCA_013399115.1). Lineage (NCBI taxonomy): Eukaryota > Metazoa > Chordata > Aves > Anseriformes > Anseranatidae > Anseranas > Anseranas semipalmata. The sequence goes on along the minus strand of VXAA01003774.1, from coordinate 137,523 downwards.
GCTTCGTCAAAAAATGTATTTACAAACATTTGATTAAAAAATAAAAATCCATAGTAATTGTCAAGTAAACTTTACATAGATTACATATTGCATCTTAATAGCTAGCTTTTAAATTTCCTTTCAGCTTGGTTTATTCAAGGTAATTTCAAATATAACTCATTGAAATATCCTGTGGAGACCCACCTTCAGGCTTCTGTAGTCAGTCAGATTTTTATTATACTGTGAGGTTCGTGCATGCCCAGTAATTGGATTCTTATGTACTACACTAATCTTAAAGGGGGGGGGGGG
>VXAA01003774.1:121832-133289 GCA_013399115.1 Anseranas semipalmata | reverse complement strand
CCTCCTCCTTTTAAATATAGGTTAAAAATCAGTTTCTCTAACCTGCAGCCCTTTTACAAATACAAAGTTCATAATTCTTATTTAAGAGAATAAAGATTAAGAAAAACTACTAGTACCACTATGCAGAGAATAGAAAAGAATACTGATTTAGGAATAGCACCTTGAATAATTCTGGAATACTTTTAAATAACTGTTTTGATGAGGATGAGAATGATATATTTCAAATCAATAGATATTTAATCAAACTTCAACACTCATATAACTTGTTGCAAAACTTAAACAAACAAAACCTTCTGAAAATACCCAAATAAGTGCATAGAATTTGCTGAGGTGCTCTATTTTGACAGATATCTACATAAGGAATAGCAGGAGGTTGGGGTTCTCCCCTTGTTCTTATTCTTAAAGGGAGAAGAAAAAAAAAAGCAAGCTGCTCATATGTGTAAAAGATGCCTTTTCCTAGCACTGACAGCATGTTCAGGAAATCCTCTGAGATTCTCTGATCCTTTGAATCAAGTTCTGTTTATGACAGCACATCCAAATATGTTGACAGAAAATAACTTTTTGCCCCACCAATGCTTCTTCTTACACCAGCATTTATTTGCTCATGGAAAGAGACCTCTCTTGCTTCTTTCCTGCTTTTGAGAATGCACACACGTGATTAATACATCTCTCTTTATCAAAACCCTTCTGTACTTGAAAAACTAACCATCTTACCAAGACGGAATTTTGAGATTATGATTGTACTTGGCTTTATCAGTGCTCAGAGACTGAGATCAAGATCTTGATACAATCACAATCTCAAAATTCCAATACTTTATCCAATTAATTTTCTCATTAGTATTTGAAAATGTCTTATGAATCACTGAATTTCTTGTTTTCTCTGTTGTGGTTAGTCTTAAGAAGAGTTGTTGATCTATGAATCGAGCCAAGATGATTACCTTAGTATTAAGCAATGGAACCCAGAGAGTAAGCAGCGAGCTTTCAGAAATGAAATCAGTGGGACTTGCAGTGAAGTGTTACATACATGTACATTGAGGTCTCTCTGTCTCTTTTACTTGGAGAACTATCTTTACAGCTTTTGGAAACTGGAAAAATTGAAAGAACTGGAGATTCTGAGAAGCAAGAAACCAGATCTATTACAGTAGTTTTCCAAAATGCCAAGAGTACCATAAATGGCATGTGCAAGCAGTAATTTAGAGGGGGGGGGGGGGGGGGGGGGGTGTACTTCTNNNGGGGGGATGATTTTAACAGTCTCAGTTTCACAAAATCATAGCTCATCCTGGAACATCTTACTGAAAGGTATGCTGAAACTAAACTGAAACTAAACAAAGCTGTGAAGGGTAGAAGGTATAAGGATTAGTGAATACAAAACACTAGGAGAGAATGAAGCAGTTAAACCAAACAGATGGAAGAACAGAAGGGGAACCACGGAAAAAAGCAAAATTAGACTTAGACAGGAGGAAAAGGTAAAACATTGAAAAGCTCTCACGAACAAGGGCTCTTGTGCACAGTCTATGCACATTAATACAGTTGCTTCACAAATAAAATTTGCCATAAAAGGGAAAGATCGCAAAACAGGAGGAAAAGGAGGTAACACCTCTAATTACCAAAACAGTTTAGAGAAAAAATAGTTTTAAACCTTAGCTGCAAGATCAGAAGTTTTAAAACATTTAGTTTTAAATGCAATAGTTAAGACATTATAAACAAAGTAGAAAGAGTTTTCTTTTAAATATATTCAGCCTGCTAAATTAGAAGTTGCTGTGTTACAACTGATTAAGAATAAGACCAGTTGCTGTTGAGTGACTGTTAAATAAGAGCCTGTCAATACAACTTGTCATCAGCTGTCACTTGATATCAAACTGCCAGGAATAAGGTGAACGCATGCAAGACTGAGAACTGAAGCTTCTGCTCGTCAGTGCTGGCACATGAGGTACTCCCAGGGACAGCAGCACTTAGACAGCAAATGCTAAGTGAAGGCGGTACAACAAGCTTTGTGTGCACTCACTGAAGGGAGCATTTGGAAGCATATCATAACAGGGGAACTAAAAAAGATTTGAAAAAAAAGCCTGAAGGGGAGGAAAAATGAACCAACCTTACCTCCCCACAAAACCCCTTTTCCTATGCAGACAGACCACAAGACAAGCCACACAGCAGAACACACTGTGGGTCTCCAGAAAATACCACCACACAACCAGAGGCTGCAGTGTTGCAGAGCATCTGCTGCTAACATGACATTTAGAAAATATTGATTTATTTACTCTACACAGGCCAGAGTGCAGGTCATGCCCTAGTCTCGCCACGTCCACTTGTAAGCTCTTAGTACTCAAAGGTCAGTTTTATCAGCCACTGACAACGCTGCGTTCCTAGTCTCCAGGTATGGGCTTTGGCTCTTTTCCACAGAGATAGGTAAGTGGTTATTGCTTTCAGAGGTGACTATGCACCTTACTGGTGCAAGCCGGCAGAGTTCAGCATGCTGAGTACTAGCACTCTGCCAGTAGCTTCTGAAGTGTGCCAGAAAAGCATCGATTTACGTTCATCTCTGATGATGGGTCTTTTGCTCAGGAGAGAATGCAGGTCTGGATAAAGCAGACCTACAGAACCCAGAACTCATTTAGATAACACTAATTATATGCATGATTACATGCATTATAAGCATGACATACATAAGCAGTCTAGATATTCTGAAGGATAGTTAACAAAACATCCTCTATCTAAATGCAGATAATTGCAATTCTGAGCCACCTTCTACAGTACACCTGCCTACCCACAGAATTGGTTTTGCTTTTAAACTTATTCCAAAAGTCTCAACTTATCATAACACGCCAGAATGACTCACAGCATTTAGAGCACCCTCAACTCTTACCGACTTTCACAAGACTATGCCAAACCTGTCTAATGTAAGGTGCTAGCTACTACATGCTCAAACAAGGGTAAAAATGGTCTTAAAATTAAATGCCAAGCCAGGGAGTCAGGATACTACCCATACCTCTGCTAGGCTCATGGAACAATTTGCTCAAGTCCCATTCTCTGTTTTAGGCCATTTCGCTGGAAAAGTTATCGACTCCCTAGAAATGCTGGGAGAGCAGCATGCCTACGGACACACAAAAGACTGCCAGGAGCCTCGACTAAGCCCGCAGCTCCGTAACTGACCTACTTTTTGTTCAGCACTGGCTGGGTGTTGCCACATAGTGCTCCACATGCAACCTCCTGCCCTGGCACCTCCTTGTCTGCAAAGTGTAGAGGAGACATTTTTTGCAGGGTTGATTAGCCAAGCTATTTCTTTTGATTATTTTCAGTCGGGCTCTGAAAATACTTTCAAGATCAATGCTTTCAAAGCTCATGTGAAGTCTGACATGACACTAAATCACCACTACCAAACTCCTATACCAATTTACTGATACTGTTATGTCCTCTAAATTATCTGTATCCATCTAGAACACAAACCTACTACCTAGCATGAAGCGTAAGCACATTATTACATTGAATCACCATGACAGCTTAAAAAATTTACTTGATTAAAATAGCATGTCTCCATAAATAATCAATAGTACTCTTCAAAGTCTGCCTCAATAGAATTACTGTATTTATGTGATGCAGCACATCAAAATGACACACTGCTGAAATACAAGCAAGCAAAAGTGGTCACAATGAAACAGCAAAGAGAAATAGTGACTTCAAAAAAGGAAGATAGCATTAAGTCTGAACCTAACTATATGCTATAGACAGATACAAGTATATTTTGTTGCAAACTTATACAGCCTACCAGGGAGAGCAAAAAGCCTACAGACATGATAGAGTTCATTTGAGTAACATTAATAGATAATTTTAGAAAAATTCATGAAAGAACACAGACCCACATAATAGTATGATGTGTCTACATTGCAGAAGACAACAATCAACTTGAGAGCTTTTTTATTATAATTGTTTTTAATGCACCTTTTTATCTTTCCCCTACATCTGCAGGTTTATTTTCCAACACAAGCCCTGTTTTGAAAGAATCTGAAACAAAGGTGACAGCTCCAGATACAATTATAATGAAGACTTCTGCCTTTACTTTTACAATAATGGGTGATGCTCCATCAATTATTCCCCAGTCATTTGGCAGCTGACTACCAGGCAGTATATTTTTCGTCTACTAATAACCAGAAGTCCAGCATTCAGGCATTCTGAGGCAGCTGAAGAACTTCATACTCTTAAATAAGAAGCTGCAGAAAATATTTGTGTAAGCAAGTGGCACAAGCTAAACCTTTTCTTTGGAGCTTCAAAGGACTTGGGTTTTGTTGTTGTTGCTTTTGGTTTTGCTTTTTGTCCTGTAAGAATGAAAAACAGTGGCTGGTATCATGTGGTTATGACGAAATCCACCACTACTACAAATACCTAAGAAAAGCACTAGAGAAGAGAGGAAACAGGAACACTCAGCAGAACCAACGCTCAGGTCAGCCCAGGCTGCTTAGTTCTTCATGCCTGTAATCGTCACACTGAGGAAACCCTCACAAAATCCCTGCAGTTGACCATAACTTCAGCAATTCAAACTGGACATACTATTCCTGCACCACTGATGTTGCATTTTGCATAGCATCATGAAGCAACAAAGCTAGCACCTGCAGTATTATTAATCATGATTCGTCATTTCCTATCAGAAAATCATTTTCTTATCAGAAAAAATAGTATTCAATTTTTAAAAAGCATTTATGAGAAATAGGTTGCATCATTTGTCATCACTGACAAAATTCAATAAAACCTGCTCAGTAACGTTACTCAAGTTAGCCCACCTCGCGACTTAAGCTGGAAGTGAGCAACCACAGAAAACACAGAACTTGACTGAAGTACAAACAGGTCAACAGCCTGTTGAGCCATAACAGGAAATAAGAAATAAGGAAAGACATGATAAAAAAAAGCAACACATACCACTCCACAACAGAAAGCAGTGCATACCTAATTGAGCACAGCTACATTTAATATGTAAAAAATAATTGCTACCTATAAAATATTTTTAAATTTTTGTTTTCGAGTTAACATTTTTACATTTTAGCAGCAAGCATCTAATTAAAAAAAAATGAACTGTTTCAGTTACTCAAGTTTAACCTATTTTGGTATTTAGAACATTAAAATATCTACATCTAAATTTCTCTTTTCTCCAATTCCAAGTGTCTTCCTTATCTATTCAGTTCTAAAATCCTCATGCTGGCACATCTGGCCATGAGACGTTCAAAAGCTATTGAAAATGGCACAGCAGTGCTGCCCAGTCTGTCAAAGCAGCCAATACAAGCTTTCAATTCATTAAGGCTAAAGGATCAAACAGAGCTCTTACTCAAATAAGTTTCGTCCCTCTATACAGAACTCATTATTTTCACTGTGTAGTAAATTTACATAAGTTTCAAAGCCTTCTCTTTCCTATAGAGAGCCCAGATACAGGTGGTCCCCTGAAAAACTCCATCAGTGCAAGCATCTTAAAGCTCAGCTGGAAGAGATTTAGAACTAATAGAGAGCAGTAGCAAACATCTTAAAACGAGAAGCAGGTGGTAGAAGGGCAGCCCAAGGAATCAAGATTTCAAATTTCCAAAATCCTAGGTGTGATAAACTACTTCCACTGCTCAGCTTCAAAGGTTGAAAGACTGAAGAAGGCTGGGACTGCCACAATAACTACTTTTAATGAGGCTGAAAATACAGCTTTGAAGGCCTCTCTCTAAGGAGGGCAATTGGTATTAATGACTTGGAGGAAAACTTGAGGGGTGGGGGAGAGACAGGAGAATGATGCTTTTCGGAGGGGGAAAAAATCATTCTAACTGTTTGACGAGAGATATGGTAATCTTCATGTAGAAATTTGTTTAGAAAAATAATAATTTGGCTACAATGTTGTTGTTTTTTTTAGCAATAAAAAGTGAAGAAGGAGAGAAGGAAGGATAAAACAATAAGTAATTTAAAAACAATCCGTCATCACCATAAAAAAACATCCCAGGAAAACCCAGGCTGTCTCAAGTCAAAAAAGAGACTGTAGGCTAATGAAGCATTATTTTAAGATGGAGCAGCTGTGTTCCACACAGTTGTTTCTACCTGAACCTAATGTTTGTCTGTCTACAGCCACCCCAAAGCAGTTCCTCAGAAGCTTCTCCCTCAGGGTTTTCTGTTTCAGGGTAAATCCATTGGTACAGCTGGGGCTTAGAACAAGTTATTCACCATAATGCATGGATTCTCTGTTCCTTTCAGTTACAGCTCGAAGTCAGAAACAAGGGGCTGGGGAGAGGGATGTAGGTTGCAAAAGAGGGAAGAAAATAAAAAACATAAATAAAAATTAATAAAAATTAAATAAAATTAATAAAAATTAAAAAACAAACTTTTTTGGGGGGGGAGGCTGATTTCCTACACTGCAAATTCTTCTTCAAAATAACCCGCACTCAGCCAGTAACTCTGAGAACTGAAAATACACACTCAAGTAGGACTGATGCCAACTTAAAATGTCAACTTTTTTTCTTTTATTTTTTAAATAGAACACACGGGATATATTAAAAAATGAAAAATGAAAAAAATAAAGCTGGATTGAGGAAAAAAAGACCCTGTAATAGGCCTGGCTGAGACATAAAACTAACTTCTGTTATAAGTTTCAGAGAGTTCACTGGACATACTGTCACAATATCCCAACTGGTGATGGAGCAACACACGAGACATCAATCTGTAGGAATCACAATTCTGGTTCCCACAGAAGCACTTATCATGAAGTACCTTAATATTTTTATTAAGCCACAGAATCACATAAACATAACTGACTCATCGTTGGTACAGTGCCAGCCTAAAGAATAGCTTGTTAGAAAGAAAAGCATATTCAAAAAAAAGCCGTTTATGTCAAAAACCAAAACAAGCAAAAAGTCACAGACTGAAACTTCAAAGACACCCTGTATTAACAGGACTCTCACTGGATTTTATAATCCAGAAGAGTTGCTTTGCATTCAAAGTGATGAAGGGACCATCGCCCATACTGAAATCTGATTCCACCTTGAAGATAATCCCCTGCTCTCAAAACAAAAGGTCCACTTGACTCTCAGATCTTAACTTTTAAATCCCAAGGTACACAAGCAGGTAACAATGGACATTTTATATATCTTTTTCTCCTAACCTTTCTCAAAACTTTCAGATTTCAGCAGGATTGTCATACAGTTTTACACTGCAAATTCCAGGAAAGCAGTCTTCAGGTTACAGCCAGGGTACATCCTTGAAAGGATGGTCTCCAGCCTTTCAATCCTGCCATACTCAAATCACCACTGTGAGTTGCCTGCTGTCACAGAGCAGCAGCAAACAGATGCAAGCAGAACAAGTTTTCCATACAGTTTAGGTTTGTATGTGATTTTTGTCAGTCCAAGTCCTTTAAAATACATTTCTTTTATTTAAATTAGAACCTACAAGTCCATGAAACTCTTAAAATTGGTCATAAACACAGCCATGCAGAGACATCTATATTCAAGTTCTGTTTACTACATTAATGTTGTAGCTAACGTAATGTTCTAAGAGAACAACTATCTTTTATGGGTTTCCCAGCATCGGAATTTGACTTATTTTGCAGACAGGGATCTTCTTGTTTCTGGGATTTCCTTAGACTTCTATCAGTTTTCTGATGAAATTATGCCCATGTTTTCTCGAACAAAGTTTAACTGAAAAATGTGTGGGAACTGTTAAATAGCATGAAAAGACCATTAAATATTTGATTCTTTTATCTTTTTCATCCTTCCACCGAACAGTATTTAGATGTATCAGCTTACCTCACCCGTACTCTGACCACTAACCACCTTGCAAGGGATCATTTCTAGAAGTAAATGCCTCTGACAATTCAAACAAGAAATTTTTGGAAGAAATGCAACCTGCTTGACTTGTAAATACATCCTTTTTATTCAGCAACATTTCAAAATTGCACTTTAAAACACTTGAATGCTGAAACAGTATTTTGTAAGACCTAACACAATCGTTTCTGACATGCAGTCATTACGGAATATCAGCACTGCAATTATTTCTGCGTAATCACTAGCACTGTTACCACAGGAAACCAAGTAAATCCATGAGCTAACTTAAAGATGAAGGAAAGTACAGTGCCAAAATATAAGGTACTGTAAATATCCAGTTCTGCTGGGACAATGCCATTGTCCTAGACCACTCATTTCCTTCCCCAATCTCTCTGCAATTCTTAAACTGAGCAGTAAATGTACCAGAGAAGTTCTGAAGAGCTCCAATTCAAATGTCACTTCTATGTCCTATGCATTCTTCCCTTAAAAATAAATACAATTTAAAAATCTATTTTTAGTTAGTCTCCTTTCCCCCTCTCCCAGAACACTTCCCCTTTTAACAACGCAACATGGAGACAGCTTGCTGCCTTCGTGCCCAGGCTCCTGCAGCACACTGACGGCACGGGCTTTTCCTCCTCCCTGCTCCACCACTTATTTATAAAGCACATCAGCTGCTCCCATCAGCCATGACACAGAGATGACATGTCCCTGCCTGGAGGAACTTACAAGAGTCTAAAGTAGCTCTGACTGTAAACAAAGGAGAAAAACAGGATTGCACACAGGTGGCATTAAACATTCCGTAACTGTTTGTCTGTAGTCTCCTGTATGCTCTACTTTGTGCCAGCTTTAGCCATCTGCATAGATCAGAGGATAAAATAATGGTCACCATCAAAACTCACGCTTGCCAGCTCATCCATCTTCTCTTTTTTCAGCAGTACTTTCAGCCACCCCTGTCAGTCACTGACGCCGAGTCCTCCCGCTTCACTCCAGGGCGCTCAGAGCCGAGCGCCGCTTTCGCGGAGCTGTGCTCCACACGAAGGGGACGCAGGCAACGCCACGCACTGCGCGCACGGGAGCTCTTCAGCTCAAGGCCTTCAGTGGAGAAGCTCGCTGACAACGACCAAGTACTGACTTCTCCAGTTATGAATGCCTGCCCTTACACAGCTGCCATGTTGATCGTGCTTTTCATCAGGCACACGGAAGTACTCCTTTACCTTCGACAGGTGCCATGCAGTTCTTCCCCTCACTGCTGTTTTCCAGAGGCCCTCATTCTGTCACGCATGCACCACCGCAAACCACGTCTTTACCCTTTAATCTGGTCCCTTTTACAAAGCCTGTACTTCTATGCACTTTCAAGTCCCACCCACCCGACCAATTACTTTTTCACCCTTGCTCATAGGTTTTGGATGATCTTAAGTCTGTCAGTATGTGTATATTCAAAAAACCACCTACCACAGTTCCTACATACAACACGTCCCTATACCAAAGGCATGTATAACACCCTTCTTACACAGTATTTTTCTTCCCTTGGTTATTTGCCAAAAAAGCTGTAGGTGCAAAAGTTGGAAACAGATCTTATGAGGTTACTTAATCTCTTTCACTCAGCAAAATATTTTTATTTAAGTTAGTACTTACGTCACTGTTTGCGATCACTAAATATGATCCAAGCTTTAATTTTGCTACTGCTGGTTGCATGCAGCATAGGATCCATAGGATTGCACTCATGGGATGCATCCAAAAACAGGAATGGTGACAGATGCTATGATGCCACACAATGTACCTAGGTTATCTTGCTGGGCTTGTTTCTAAACCAGTACACTAACAAGGAAGACACCAAAACGCAGGGATGAAAACATGCTGGAGAAGATTTCTATTGTTTTTTTTTCTCTGCTTCTCGGTTTACAAAGATGAGGTGCTAAAGCCAAACATGCCTTATTATAGCCCTTGTTATAATCAAGTTACACTGCTGTCTTTTTGTTTGTTTGTTTTATGTTGTAATGGCTGTATTATCAATTTCTACTAACATGAGAGCAAAATTCATATTCCCTTGGGTTTTAACAACTATGCACTTCAACAGAAACAAAAATCTAAACTAAATATGACTTATTTTTTGGTTTTATAATTATGAACACATAACAAAGATTTGCTATACTCCTATTAGGTAAAATAAAAAACAAAACCTACCAAATAACAGGAAAAAGCATCACTGAAAGCTCATTAATGACATACCCTTCCGTAGCAAATAAAAAACATTCCGGAAAACAAATTGTTATCTTTCCAACTATACAGAGAAACTGCATGCAAATAGAAAATTTTACATTCTCCAAGTCACACTAGCCTTCCTTTGACCACTCCTTTTGAGGACAGGGTTTGTACAGAAACATATTTGCAGCAGATTGATTCTCTGCTATAGATAAAAGATTTTTAGAACATATTCTTTGCATCAAACCATAAGGAAAAAAAAATTACCCTAATGGCATTAAAACAAACACGTGCTGCTGCCACGTGCATTTTTTTCTCTTTTAACACTTCAAAGAAACAAAATTTCTCTTGCGTTCTGTTCCCAAACCCTCTTTCCCTCACCCTCAGCTTATCAGGACTATCCATTTGTATGCTATGCCAGCTACAAACCTGTCCAAATGAATAATAATAATAAAAACAACAACAACAAGACAAAACCAAATCCCACAGTTCTAAGCAATCTACACATTTTAGACCAGCAAAATGATGACAGAGAAATACGATTTCATTCAACAGGAAAAAGCACCCATATCTCTACCACATCTCTCAGAATGCAGCAGACAATATGAAGATGGATACAGTTTTGCATTTAAGATGCAAATTTGAAGCTACATTTTGAACAGAAGATGATATGGCATTGACTACTTACTTTCAAATCACAGAGAACCCTCCCTGCTGTGTCAAAAATCTATCAATATAATCCAGTCTATAACCAAACCTGTCAAATTGCAAAGCTTTAAACAGTATTTAAACATCTTTGGAATATAAACCATTCCTCCTTTTAAAAATCAGACTTGATAGCACACCCAAAACCTAAGTACTGAAAAGACTACAGTAATTCCTTTGCTAGCTTAACATCTCTTCTCTCATTTTCACATTCCCTTCAGGAACTGTTCAATTTCCTCACTTTGGTTTTCCATTAGGTCTTATTTGGTTTACTTGTTTCAACAGCAAATATAAGAGAGGATGAAATATTTCAAGGATGAGGTGTCCTCAACTTAGAATTTTTTTGGATCCATTTAAAACCCTAGTTGGAGAGATCCTTCCATTCAGGGAAACTTCTCAATAAATGCTTTGATCTGGCCTTGACTAGCTCTTTTTGGTAGGGAATAAAGTCAGTGTCCTACAGCTTAACAAAATTTTAATACCTAAGAAAATCCGTCATAAGCCCAACTCTTCGTCATCCACTTCAGAAATATCACCATATTCCTATTCCTTTTCCCATCCAATGACAGGTCATACACTCCCACTTCGCTGAACTGCAGGGAAAGTAAAAACACAAACAAAGGAAGTGCTTGTGCTTCCTTAGAGGAAGCTGAGCAACTCTTTTTCAACATTATTATAAAACTTGAAAGAAACCTTATGATTTTTGATGGCTCCAAGCCAGAACTGAATCCTAACTGGCAGCAAAACCATTCCGGAACATACGCAATTAAATAATTCTAAA
>VXAA01003774.1:60251-116151 GCA_013399115.1 Anseranas semipalmata | reverse complement strand
GGGCGGGGGGCGCGGGAGTCCCGCCGCCGCCTCGCAGAGCCGGGCCCAGGCGGGTGGAGCGGCTGCTGGCCCTGGCGGCTGCCCCTGGCCGCGCACAAGTCGCCGCGCTCGCCGGGTGCAGCTGGAAGTTGTGGCAGTCGGCGCGGCCCTTTGGAAGAAACGCCAACTGCAAGCCCTTGTCAAAGGAGAATTCTGTGAATGTCAATAAAGAGATAAACGTGTTCCCCGGGGTAGTTAATGCAAGTGAAGTCATTTCGTAACTCACCAAGTGTTCGCCAGGATTTATTGCCAACGAAGACAGCTCCTGGCTCATCAGTCCTTCCCCTCACAGAAGCCGATTCTCCTCAGCCAGCAGGAGTGCTCGTTTAATCCTACGGGCTGAGCGTCTTTCCAATACACCAATTTTGCATCTGTCCCCGCAGCAGATTCTAAAATTAATTGTACAGATTTGGGGAATGCCTGAATTCCCTTTACCTTCCCACTCCAGCTCGTCAGTGCAGAACACAGGCAAAGCCAGGCTGGTGCATTTGCATGGCTGGTATGACTGCAGCTGGACGGGTACTGAGGTTCTCCATCTTCTCGCCTCCCAGGAAAGGAAGTAGGAATTTGTGCAGTTTTGACCGATGGACTGCACAGCAGTGCGGAACCTGACCTGCAGCCGGCCGGCCACGAGACTGGAGTCTTCACCTACTGCTGCTCTTTAAAAACCACCCCCAGAGGTGCTCAGCAGCACAGCGGATGGCCTGCCAGCTGCACATCACGTACACAGAAGCTGCTGTTCTTCCCAGCTAGCAGCATCACATCAGATTAGAGCTAATCTGTCTTCATGATTTCTTTATTTTTTTTAGAAAACTAGTGCCAACCATCTGAACAAGACTGTTTTACAGAAGAGTAGAAGAGAAATGATGGGACCCTAGATGCAGAACAATGAGACTTCTGACTGCCATTCACTAGACCACTTTAGGGCATTGCAGGACTGCAAAATGCCCAACATTAGCACAAAGAAATATGGCCTTTCTTTACCCAGAAAGCGGAGTACATGCTTTACAGAAAAATCATCTCCATATGGAAACAATGATTTATGATGACAGCAAATGTTTGCCACTGCAGTTATATTTCCACCTCCATCCAGAACAATGTGCAATTTGCAAAGGATTTGGAATTTTGGAACTGTCAATCTGTTCTCCTTGCAACAAAAAGATTCCATTTTCTTCACAGAACATTTTTGCTTTGGAGAATAAAATACAGTTGTCTATATACACAAAAGAAATTAACTTTGCCAGAGATGCTTGTTATGATATTTATCATATAAAAGACTATATGTACTCAAAAGTTGTTAATATCTTGAAAATTTCTCTACGGAAATGCCATTCACTTGGATTTTATGAGGATGAAATTTGAGGAGAAACTGAATACTCACAGGGCAGAGCAACTGCAACTACTATCTTTGGAGTAGATTTGGAGTTATGCACGGTCCTGCCATATCACTTCACTTGATATTCTAGTCTACTGGATCTACTTTCTCTATATATACCATTATAAATCCATAAATCTTTGCATAGCATGAATTGTATTTCATATCATCAGAATTTGCCCTTCTGGCAAGATCTTAAGGTACCCTTACAGTAGAGTGAATTAACTATAAGTTAACAAAATGTTGGGCCATTAACCAAACTGCAGCTGCGAGCAAGTGTGGACAAACCGTGAGCTCGCTAACATCCACGAGCTGCTACTGAGACAATCCATGGCTGCATGCGGTCAAAACATGGCAGCGTTCCTCTCTCTGACCTCAACCCCGGGAGGTAAACTGCAGCCTGAATTAGAGAGGATAAGTCACAGTGAAATGCAGCCCCACCATCTAAAGGGGACAGTACTAATTTTAGGGTTTACTTAGATTTTCAAGCTCCTGATCCTAATTCCCCTAAAAATAATGCAGGATTAAGTATATTCCAACTGTTTTGTTTGTCTATGGCCTGCATCCCCTTATTCTCTATTTCATGAGCTTCTCCTTGTCCATGTCGCCACCAGAGACGAAGATTAGAAACAGGCATGGCAAAATGGACCCCTTTTCCACAGATACAAATGTTAAGAGGGGGGAAAAAAGAAACAACAAAAACAACAAAAACAACAAAAAACACCTTCCCCACCCACCCTAAATTGGATTATCAGGCTTTTTTACACTGATTGCAAGTGCTTCCAGACTCTTCCCAAGGTGGAATTCAAAAAGAAACAACTTCTTGTTAGCTCTGTTGAAAAATATCTCTTTTGACTTTTAGGGAGGGCTTCAGAAGAGGAGATAAGCATGAGGATTCTTATGCTGGTAAATTTTCTGCATTACAGTGCTGACTCTCAGTAGATACCCAAAAGAAGAGATGAAGAGAAAGCTAATGGCTGCGCCTCAGCTAGAAATCTGTCCCTATAGCTTCATCATCTTAGCTGCCCTTAGGAAAGATGCCTCCATAGATAACATTTTAGCACATTAAGACAGGGTGATCACAGTATGTTTGAATTTTAGCAGTATATAAATAAGTGACATTTTAAAAGTGCAATGTTGAATTTCATGCTATTTAAAGAGGAAAGTGTAAACATAACTGGTATTCATCTCAGAATCATTTTACCATAACTGGGTGTTTAAAGCATACCAGATAGGAAATTTCTTCTGATGTACCTCATAGCCAAGATTTGGGATTTAGGTTTCCTAGAGTGACGCAAAGAACACTGCAAATTAAATTAACAAAGTTTAATGAGAAATGACTGATTCATGGCACTGATCTAATTAAAACCACAAACAGGAAGTTGGCTTGTTCTTAGAAATCACTCCAGCAACTGTACTTGTCCTAAGCTTTCATTCTGTGTCACTCATTTTAAGTCTGTGATGCAGAGACAGTTTGCTAGTGCCCTTTGATGGTGATTAGCAAGAAATCTCAAATGGAGCTTGTAAATATCCAATATTTATTTCTAATAGAGTTTCTAATACAGAAACCAGGTAAACTAACAAACAAAAGAAAGAAAGAAAGAAATGGAGAAAAATTATCTCTTTCACATGCCAAAATTGTCTGTTCTAGCAACAAAAGTTTCAAAGGAAAATATTTCAAGTCTTACAGGACTATGAGCTTTATAGTTTGTGTGTTTTTTGTTAACCATTAATCATCTCTGCCTTGATTCATTCCTGTGCATTTCTGATCTATCATTAAGTTACCATTCATACATTAAAATTATTGGGATAGAATCTTTAAAAAATTCACAACAAAGCTTTTATTCCTTCTTGGAACCAGATTCCTCCCTGCTGTAGCTACCCCCATTCTTCCAATCGAGATACTGCTGGTGTGCTATCACTTTACATGTTCATGCAATTGTAATAGGAGTCCAGCTTGTGTCCTGTGTTTGTGCCTCCTACCATAATGTTGCATACTGTACCTTCACTCAGAGGTCTGGCATGACTGAATTCAGCCCATAACATCTACCAGAGGACGAGTGTGTTAAAACTTCAGTTTTGGTCTCACATCCTTACAGTACATAGGTGCATGTGAGAGGGAAGAGAGAGAGGCATGCCACAGCTCTACAGACAAGTTTACAGTCAGTTTTGCTCATAAAAGAGGGTTTCTGCCACTTCTAAGCTATAGTACATTTGAACTGTGAGAGAATATTTTATCTGAAATAATATTCGAACACGGTATTTCAATTCTAGCGTTACTTTTGCACTCTAGTAATTCAAGGCTCTATAAAAAAATAACAAACAAACACAAGAGTTTCAGCAGTCTAAATCTTTCTGTCAGTTCCATTGTTTGACTACGGCTGTGGCTGCATTTCTCAGCTACTTTCCTGAATGCTTTACAGAGTCCTTACTCTCCATCTAGCAAAAGGTTACTTCTGACAGCACCCTGATCTTTAAGCAAGTACAATTTTCAGTTTGCTAATTACAGACTGAAGATGCTTTGCATCTCATTCCCACTGCTTTTAAGTATTTTAAGAAACTGCTGACAGTTCTGGAAGGAAAACCATTTGAAAACAGTTATTTATGCCTGCTTTTTGCCACCACATACCTGAAATCTGATGTCATCTCTTTCAGTTTCTTTGTGCATCATTCCAAGTGTCATGTGACATAGCTATCCAATGCTTGAACAAAGTTATCCCTGGTTTTACCGTTTTGAATGCCTTGATGACTCATGTATATTTTAACATTACATTTCTATAACCTGCTGGGAGGCCAGTATCGTTACCCATTACATTACCTCAGTCCGACTCTCACCAGATCTTTAGGAATCTTTTAATAATGTCATAACCAATGGTCTATGGTGCCAAAGTGACTCATCCACATTTCTGTAACTGTTCTATTGCATTACAGCAGCTTCGTTTTTCTTTAGAGGCTGCCTATTACCTTATTCCTCATTTCTACATATATACCTTTACAGCATGTAAATGATTTCTGCAGGGGGTCACTCAATTCAGCCCTCAAACATTCTATTTTGCAGTATATTGTGTTCATGTTAAATGTTATGTTTTCATTTCTTGCTCTCAGCCCTAACTTCCTGATAATATCATCATATTCAGCCTCATCAGTTTCAGCAGTAATCAAGCAATCAGAAATTAAAGTACATACTAGGAACATTACCACGTATTTCATTATTTTTTCTAATACTCTTTCACTGGTTGATTAAACCCCAAACAATAATTACAAATTCTACAGTGTTTCTAGGTGATGTTAAACAGACACAGCAGAAGATGCCTTATATGGCTGTACTTGCCAATATTCTCCCTTCTTCTGGATAGCATCATAAAGAAAGCATTTTTTATTATTTTTCAGAGTGAATGGAAGTCTGCTGTTTGCACATGGTTCTATCCTCCTGGACTATAAACATATGTGTAATATATGCTAGCAAATGACTAAGCAGACTTAGTCCAGATGACTTAGTTGCAGGATTTTCAAAAATAGATTAGGACCTCTGAACAAATACATCTTGAACAGTTATTCTGGCCCATTACTTCCTCTTCATTCCTTTTCTATGACCCACTGTCATGCTGCTGGACATGTACCAATCATGGGATTAAAATATAGGCATCTCATCCCAGCAGGTCCACATCTTATATCAACAGGACCCTACGTGGTCACAAGAGATTTGTCAGGGCATGTTAGAATAACAGAAACCAGTTAATCAACTCTTTTGACAACAATGCAGCCAGCGACCTACCAGAGAGAGTTTAGAACTCATGGGATACGTATCACCTAATGGCAATATTGCACATCACATCCCAATTGTGCTTTTTCTAAATGGTGTCATATCTTGAAGAAAAAAAGTTTTCTGTCACTTCTTTATGGAGAAAATACTGCAAGCAGCAGAAGCTACAAGTTACATTTGGGACTGAAGTTTTTAAAAGAGGAAGTCTGCATGGGACCACACTCATGGAAGAATGTCCACAATATAAGTAGACTGTAAGTACATTAAGAAAATACCCATATTATGCGTTGCTGATTTCTCCCCCAAAAAACAAATACCTGTTTCCACTTTGCAGAGGTTCGGTGATCTTCTTTATAGCCAAATTGCTTCAGCATTGACATGTTAGCACAAGACACAGTACGAGAACCATAGATCTCATTTTTCTCCGTGCCACTAGAAAGGAAGCTAAAATGACTTTTTTGTTTTTTTATTTATTTATTGACATAGTATCTTATGACACATCATACACCAGTTCCCAATCAAAGAGCTCCTGTTCATAATTCATTTTGAAGTAGTTTTAAATAAGATCCTACACTCATTTAGAGCAAAAACAAGTGATACAAACTCTCGTTTTTGTTACTAAGATCTCTTTTAATGAGCATTGATTACAATGATAATCAGTTATTCTTTTAACAGATTTCTACCTGGGTGTTATTCTGAACACCTATCTTAAGTTTGAATTTCACATATAATGAGACTTGACAGACAACTTCTTGAAGAACAGCCTTAAACCAAAATTAAACGTTAAGAAATTTTGCCCTTAAATCACCCTGCTCTGCCTCACAGATTAGTAGCCAGCAATGTAGGGCTGTGAGATAAAAGCAGCCTTGGAGACAGCACCCACCTCTGCAACTCTGGTACGCCTGCTATTTGGCAGGCTCGTTATTTCACCTATTTAAAGCTCCATTTGGTAACTTTCTACCTGGATTAGCTTCTGAAAAGAAACCCTACAAAGACCTTAGACTAGTCCTCTAGAACACAGGTCTCAGATTGTCTGAGTATGTATCATTGGTGTTATTTGCATTTCAAACAGCTCAGATGAAAGTACAAATGCCCAAAAAGGCAGCAGGTGCATAGATAAAGCAAAGGCCTCAAAAACAACCCTTAAAATAACTGTGTACGTACACAACTACTCTCCAGTGTCATTTCTGATCCCAAACAGCTCCTTCTGTCTCTCTGGAATAAGGCAAGCCATTATTACAGCACTTAATTGGTTCTAAGGGTAACCAAGTCCAGCTGCTCTGTCTAGCAAAGCAGCACAGCTGCCTTCCCTCAGTCCAGAGGAGCTGGAGGGGAGAAAAAAGGGAAAGTACACACCACTTCAAGAGCTCCGTTCCCAGGGTCTCACAAACCTGACTAGAATCTGGATGGGAATTTTAAATCCCTTAGGAGCAGCAATCGGCTTCCTAGGTAACCAGGGTGGCCGCACTGCTGCACTGTTTACATGGAGATAGGAGGAAGGGGTGGAATAAACATAAAATTGCCCTTACACGCTCACAGGAGGGTTTCCTGGTTCATAAATATTCTTGCTGCAAGATGAGATTTTAGTTAAATTCAGACTCGACTTGCCAAAGTGTAAGCAGTGAAGTTATTCAGAGTGACAGCTTTTAGCCTTCTGTTGCTGGGTGAGCTGGGACCAGATGCCAGCAAAACTGTTTTTTTAAGTATCTGAATGCTTTCCTGTGCCTGAGGAACTCCCAGATACCTTGCTGGGGAAGATTTCTGACCCTTCTAGTAGACAGAATTAAAGAATTAGTCCACGAAGCTAGGTGAATTTTAAGCACATTATATTATTTCTTTCAAGGAAATTGCCAACTTTAAAAGTCTAATTAGGGAAGTCTACCCAGGAAAAAAAGCCCTCTGCACTGAAATTATCATTATCCCTACTACCCTATTCACTCATATGCTTCAAATCTGTTCATGAGGGACCCCATCCAGACATGAGAAGAGATGGCTGCTCCTTGCACGTCATTGTCCTATTAAAACCAATACCAAGGGTGCCCAAACAGCAAATATCTATGTCCTACACTACTGTTTATTTCTACCAAAATCTGAAAACAGGAAATGCCATGGAATACTTAATGGATATACACGCAGCAGCTCATGATGACGTACAAAAATTATTCATACTGTACCCTCTGTCACCATAGAGGTAGAAACTTCATACCTAACAGGACATGTCAGTCTCCTTATAATCAGTAACACTGGTCTGCTTTAAAGCCAGCAGGTACAGCTGCGTTTGGCATACTGAGCTGATGCTCCATCGGGAGAGAATGTATATACAAATTCAGATAATAGAGGTGGGTGTAGTAGAAATAACATTCAAGTAAGAATATTAACACATTGTTACTTCAAATATGAACCTAATAATTTTGAAAATTGAGTAGCTTAGCTTCATATTTCTGTGAACAAATCAATTGGCTGAGAATGCAAGAAAGGCATGTATAGCCTGGACCTGGATCCTAGTTTCAGTAAAGATAAATAGTACTGTAAGACCCACCTTCCTAAACTTTCGATCCTTACAGCTTAAAATTAACACTGACTGATATATTGTGAATCAGCGGAAGGCTTCTCCCACACAAATACATGCACATACTACTGTATCATATGAGCTTTCAGTAGGACCACATACAATTGCTCCGAGGCAGGAATAGTAATGTACTAAGCAGATCTAAAGCCAGATGCTTCAATATAATTTATTTCTAACTGTATTTAACATTCATGTCAGGAATACACCTCATTTTTAGGGCTCAATTCTGCAGTCAGATCATACACGTTCACACTAGAGTCTCCTTTGCTATTAACACATAGAAGACACTTCCCCAGTGTTGTAGGAGTAAATAAGAAACTGGGTAGAATGTAGAAAGTGAGTGACTTGTGTAGTATTGTCTGAAAGGGGCAGAGGAAAAGCAGTCAGTATGGCTAAGCCAGGCTTTTCCATTTCTATACACATATAGCATGAACATTTCAAATATTCATTTTCTCCTCACTACTTCAAGGTTTGCCAAGTGAACAAATCCGGTACTAACCTTAAGGATATCTCCAACCCTAGAACTTGCTTTCAGATGAAGAAACCCTGTATTTTAGTGTTTGATTCAACCAGGATTAGCCCACTGTGAACACCAATGGTAAACAGGCAAGAGACAGTATTCTGAGATCTAGATAAGCAAAATTGCAATTGTAACACTCTCATACCTTTCAGGTCATTCAAGCCTGTCCTTTTCTTATGGATCTTCACCTGATACACTTCAGAGAGAAGAGAAAACAAAACAAAACTAAATGAAACAAAGCAACAACATTCTCTTCCCTACCTACAGACTCTTTAGCCAATCAATTTCTAATCTTTCTCTTGCCTTTTTTTTTTTCCCCCAAAGGGACCAGAGTATTTTGCTTTTCTTATGTATAGTTCTCAGATAACGCACAGCTGAAGCTTCAGGGATTGAAGGCAGAGCTTCACCAGAATTGGGTTTTGATAATATAATTGAAATAGAACAGAAATTGTGAAATAAATAGCAGCTGAAAATAGCATGTACATAGGTGCACGGGCTTCTAGCAAAAAATTTCCAGATCACAATAAGCTTACCTAATTAATGAGGTGATAGACCAGAGTGTTCTGCACTGCTTAAGTAAGCAGTGAAACTATCAAGCAGGGCCCTCTCCCAGATATGGATTCCCAAGCCCATTTCTAACATCATTTTTTCTAACAGAAGAAGAAAAAAAATACTAGTCCCAACACTGGCTAGTGAAGTCCTAGGCAGATCTTTATTTTTTCCTAAAATATGGAGAAGCCTTGTCAGGTCCAAGAATCATGATTTGGAAGGGTGTTTACAGTTTCCTGTCATTCAGGTTTTGTTAATGATTTAGTAACGCATTTCTACAGCCCCAGATGCCTCAAGTGTCCTTACTGTCCTGAACTCTAGGGCTACTTCTTAAAGTTGTCTCCATACTCCTTTTTAAGGCTCCCCTTGTTTCCTGTGAACCAATTTAGTAGCACTTCTTAGATGGGGGGATAGTTCCACTACCTTTGGTAGAGTTACTGAAGATTTAAAGCTATAAATATATTGGAAAAAGACCTACTTACCCTACACTTTTAAAATCCTAGAGTTGAGTACCTCTGATACTGAAAACTTTATTTGGAGCACACCCCATTCCTAGTGCTTCTAAACTGCAGCCACATGCTGTTGGGCAGGGAGCAATAAAAGCCAGGGGCATCCCCGCAGTACCTGAGCAATGGGAGAAGCACAGACACAGAGATGGGGGCCAGGTTTGACCAAGAGCCCAACTCCTCCTGTGAGTTCATGGTAAGGAGGCAGGTCTTGGGTAGGGACACCAGGTGAGGCTGGTCAGGACCATTAAGGTCTGTTAGTGTCCTCAGGGCCCTAACACATACTTCCTTCCCATATGAACCTCTGGCAACATTTCTTCTCTACAGCCACGTCCAGCGGCACCTTCCTCAGTGAACTGGGTTGTACATTAATCAGTTCTTTTCATATTCTGCAAATAGCATTGCTGGCTCTCAACAATCAGCTCTTATGAGATTTCCACCATCAGTTCAGATATGTGTAAAGAGTGGCAAACATAAAGGGTCAGGATAGTATGCTGAAATGCTATAGTATGTCAGGAGAATGATGTCTTCCCACAGCTGAAGATCCAGTACATGCAATGGGGTGGCAACAAAATCTACTTCAATGTGTCTGAGGAATGCTAGAAAAAAAAAAAAGTTTTGAAGTGCTCTGTAAAATGATAGATGCTAAAAAGGCCACTTGGAGATTACCCTTTATTGCATATATCATAAGGGGAAATGTAATACTTTTATTTTTAGTATGCTAAAGACAGCATTTTTTTTAGGTTAAAAGAATAATAACAGGCCAAATGATGGCCCTAGAGGTCAACAATATCCAGAATGAATACAGAGTGTGTCAGCATTTAGTGTTCATGAAGGGTGAGTGTCAGTATATATAATTTTTCCTTGTCACTCTGGGAACTCATATTTTCAGAAAAAAATGTGACTTCTTTGTCTTGTTAGTTTTTGCATGCAGCTAACTGGCATGCTTCAAGGACAGGACAAGATCAAGAAAAGATGGGAGGGTACTGAGTTAGGAATGCAAGAGAGACAAATGAGCTGTGTGCTGTGTGATGATAAAAAAAGACCATTTGATAATAGTCACCACAGAGAATAGCCAAATAACACAAATTGTATGAATGAGCATCATATTGCCCATAATGAAAAGAATCAACCAAGCAACGGCCCAAATGCTCATTAGCTCAAGTACATGTCTGAAAGCAAACATTCATATGAATGGAGCTGTCAGTAAGAAACTGATTAATCCCACAGTCCCAAATGAAGAGTGACCCAGCTGCAGCAGTCTTAATAGCTTCATTTTTAGACATAGCAGAGATAGGAATAATGCTACTACTGCTATCTGGAAAAAGCTGCAGACACCCCTAAATGTGAATTAGGAATCATACCTGAAGGATCACAGGTCCTACGTAAGCATCAGGGCTTGAGGGATCCATCAGACTGCTTACATATGTATAGCACTCTACGGAATACATGCCATGGCCCTTACCAACCAGACAGGCAGAGCATGGTACTCTGTCTGTCACTTGTTCAAAGGTCCACAAACATCTCCTAATTTGGAACATCCTCTCCACGTCTGTGCCATGGGAAAACTGGGATTTGGATCTGTATCCCAGCACCGAACATTTATACACACTGTGAGCTGCAGCTCAAGTGTAGAGAAAATAGAGCGACTTGCTTCTCTCTCACTGACAGTCATTAAAGTGAGCTCTCAGTGCTTTCACAGCTGCAGGAAACCAGGGGGCTATTTTCCTGACAGCTTTCCAGTGAATAGAGTTTTCTGTTTTGAGACTTTCATTACCCTTCCCCATTTCCAATAGTTTGATATTCCACTCCAGAAGCTTGAAAATAGTATTAGCCTCTTAAATTTGTCCTTCATTTTTGGTCAAAAACTGATGTTCTAAAATTGAATTTGAAACTGAAACACCTTTTAAGTACTTTTCTTTCCTGTATGCAATGACAGTCTTAGATTCTCCGAGCTTTTACAGAAGCATATATTGGTTGTGCTTATTCTGTAGGCTGATTTGTGATACACGAGTACTCTGCCATCTCTCCAGTGACCTCAGTGGGGTTACTTCAGGTTTATATTAGCGGAAGAGAATTACCCTTTTTTAGAAGTCAGATAGCAGGGAATGCATCCCATAGCCAAGTGTAAGTTCTGAATGAGGAAAGCATTCTTACATTTAATATGTATTTGATTTCCACTGAACTGCTGCTAATGTTAGGTATGTGTTTAAAGACTATTTACAAAACAAATTTCCTCTAAATTGGCACAGATACAAAGCCAGCTGGCTCTTCAGTCCTGCTCTCAGCTACACTGGTGTCAGATTTACTTCACCTCTGTGCATGACAAGTAAAACCAAGCCAAATGGGAATTATGAAGATGAGCTGAGGTATCCCAAAGGAACAATTGCAAACAGACAGGCCAACTATGTCAGGTTACTCAGGTAAATCCTTCCAAGGCTTTATGACCTTTTAGGGGGGCAATCATGTGCAACTGGGAAGGAGGGCAACTAAAACCAGACCTACACAGGATGTGGTATGAAACATAAATACTTTTTTTTTTTTCTGGCTGCCTGTAGTTTACAAAGTAAAACCACTATATAGGTCCCGGTCAGGTTTATGAGTTAAACCTTCTGTGAATAAAATGAGACTGTACTGTTTCTATGCTTTTGTTGCTTGCATATTTTGCACACAAGGAGCAAATGCTTGTTTCTTAACAGATTTTAGGACAACCTATGTTTCTCTAAGGGTACTATTTCTAATGTTCAGAGGCCCCTATTTGTAATGCCTTGAAAGTACTTTTGGATTTTTCTGCTCTGGCAAATTAGAAATCTCCTGCAGTGGGGAAAATATTTAATTGTAAACTTTTAGTAAGCCTTCAAACTCTTACAGTGAATAATTTGCTGATTGAATGTAGTCCCCTTTAACCTCCTAATGGCTTTCTCATTAAACTAGGTAGCAGAATCAGTGAAAGATATCTTTTCTGTAAAAATCTAGCACCAGCAGTCTTGGGCATATTTTTTCCCCTCTCTCATGTACATAATTACTTACTCTTATAACAAATGTGCAGTTCATAGTGCAGTCAGTGTAGGCTTCAATGGAATTTAGGGCCTTGTGATACCGGCTCTCATAATATAATGTTTTAAAATCTAACTTATCACAACACTTGTCACAGCAGGCATTACTGTGTTAAGGCCTGCTTTGTTCTCAGCCAATCGATGGGTGGGTTATTAAACCACATATAGATGAGAAAGCTAATTTAACACTCTGGATGCTTAAATAAGCTTATTAAAAGAGACAAGCAATTTCATGTCCTTTTCCTACTGCTGATAAATGCAAAATGACAGTTTTCCTTTCTGGTTTTAAAGCTAAACATTTCAGCTCTGAACAAAAGGAGGTGGATGCCTTTGAGGACAGGAGGAAAACATTGCTATTCTTTGCAATGAATGCCCCAAAGATCAAAAGCAGAATACTCTGCATTGTATCTATGATACTGGTGTCTCTGTCATGCACAAAGGGATGGCACATGGGCTCCCACAACTTTGCAGCAAAGTAGCAGGGATCCCAGTGGCGTTCCCATGGAGCTTTCATTAGAAATGAAGACTCATGGTGTATTTAATCTCATCCCCTGAAAGACTTTGCTATGCGTCAATTGGCAGCAGCACATAAAGACTAGAATACCAGTCTGGCAAAGCGGGTTTAAAGTTGCACAATCTAGTGTAAGCCAGTATCCCCCCCCACACATACCAAAAAAAAAAAAAAAAAAAAAAAAAAAAACCACAATCCGAAGAGAAATGGAAGAAAAATCAGACTTCAACGCACCAAATATAAAGTCTGATTTGTGATTCCTCTGCCTTTCCAAAAACTGAGTTGCACATTCACAAAAATGGGCAGCAAGCTAACTTGGGAAATAAAAAACATTCAAGTCCTATAGTGAAAAAGGGAATGATATTCTCCTCACGGTGAAGTATAGGAAGCCATAATGATTTTATTGAAAGCCAAGGCTTGACTGTCATGTAAACAGTGACATGATGTGCTACCATGAATAGCATTAGTTCCTTGATGGATATTACTGCACATGCTGCTTACAGGTCATTCCATCAAAATGGCAAAACCTTCATGGCAGCAAATATGCCTCTGCCTGAAGCAGGCAGAGGGAATGGAAAGAGAATATAAGACAATCAGGACTAGTAAGTGATATGCCAAACTCAGGTCATGATGAAAGATGTATGTTCTCCAGTAACAAGGTAGTGACACTAGTATTGCTAGTAATAGGGCAGTACGGGGAGTTAAGCTCTTCAGTGTTTTCAGTCTTAGCCAATGTTTCCAATATTTGTTGGAAATACACTTGGAAAAACTTAAATTGCATTGCATAACCTGAATGGTGTTCCCATAACTTTGTATTCAAACTAGCTCACTGGGAAATTGTTAGTAAAGTAATGAGTACTTTTTGCAAACTGTATCTATCTTGTCCACTCATTACAAGTGATCTCATTACAAGTCTGAATAAGATACATGAATGCCTCTCAGGTCTGCTGGCATGTTGAGAGAGAAACTGTAAGAGCTGAGTAACACCTGAGGTAATAAGACAGACTGTCCTATGATGTAAATAAGTGAGGTATATGACAGAAGTTCTGCTCACAACTTGAAGCAAGCCAATCCACAACCATGGCAAAGATCTTTTCTGCAACTTTGATTGCTTTTTTTGTTTCTTTTCTGTTGATTAATTTAAACATCTTGTAATATCAGTCTTTATCCATGATGGTTATAATTGGTATTAAAAGAAATAGGTAACTTGATCAGCGGCTGTCAGGTTTCAGTAGCCATTTGTTTATTTTATTAGTTCTGAGAAGGATAGAGGAACTCCCGTGTCCTACTTCCCAAAAGTGGCAAAAGACAAGGTAAAACTCCTTAATATCAGACATTCATCAGCTGGCTGGTGTTGAACTGTTTAACATCCAGACAGAAGCAGCCAAGCTATATCTATATAGCAAAATAGGGATATCATTACATCGGCACTTACCTTGCTGGCTCTGCTAATGCTTGCAGTGAAGATGTGGCAGCCGGCTCTGAGAACAGCAAGCTTTAATGCGGTTGCTATTCCGTGCTGGAGAGAATGCCACCAAATCTCTGCTGCATTCTTACTGCTGTGAGTTAAATTAAAGTTATCACGGACATAGCGATCACACTGTCATCACTGTAATGTTTCGTTACACTCAGAGTAGGTGCAGAGAGAAATAACACAGTACAAATAGCCCCTACGTACTGAATACTGCTGTGAACTTGATTTGCCAAACAAACAAACAAACAAAAAAAAACTGAATGCTTTGGATATAATCTAAAAAAAACACATGAATATCACCTCAGCTTCAGTAATGTCTATAATAAAGGAGACAGAGGAAAAGGTAAAATCGATTAGAAGTCCTTTCTTGTAACTGCCAGTTTACATATTTGAGGCAGGACCAAAACTCAAATTGCTTAAAGCACATACAGGGCTTTGATAGTACCTATTTCTGTAAAGTCTGCCTGGCAGTCAGTAACTACTGGTGTTCCTCAGGGATCACTGCTGGGATCAGTACTGCTTAACGTCTTCACTAATGATTTGTATGATGGGACAGAGTATACTATCAGTAAATTTGCAGACAGCACAAAATTAGGAAGAGCAGTCAACATGCTGGATGATGGGAGGCTCCACAACCCCTCTGGGCAACCTGGTCCAGTGCTCTGTCACCCACACAGTACAGAAGTGCTGCCTGATGTTCAGACTGAACCTCCTGTGTTCCAGTTTGTGCCCATTGCCTCTTGTCCTGGCACCAGGCACCACTGAAAAGAGCCTGGTTCCACACTCTTCACACCCTCCCTTCAGGTATTTATAGACATTGATAAGATCCCCCCTGAGCCTCCTCTCCTCCAGGCTGAACAGTCCCAGCTCTCTCAGCAGAGGTGCTCCAGTCCCTTGATCATCTTGGTGGCCCTCCACTGGACTCTTTCCAGTATGTCCAGATCTGTCTTGTACCGGCAGGCCCCGAACTGGACACGATACTCTAGGTGCAGCCTCACCAATGCTGAGTAGAGGGTCTGTCTTCAACAGGTTGAAAGATTTCTGGATACCTCTTAAAGACAAAAAATACGGAAGACCAAATGATGAATGGACACTAAGATGGATATCTCAGTGGACACCGATACTGATATCCCATTTCAGATTACCAGCAGCAAATCCTTCGTATCATCCTACTACCTTCTTTGATAAGAAATTCTTGGTAGTTGAGACCTGCTGTGTTTAAATAGCTCTTTATGTTGGAAGTTTTTCAGTCTGAGGAAAATATTTAGTAAAATAATTATAACCCAACTAGGGATCTGCTGAAACTAAGGAACTGATAATTTGTGCCAAAAAAAGAAAGCTGAAAATTGGATCTTCGCTGGTCTTTTCAAGGTCTGCAATTGGGACTGCTTGTCTCTTTAATATTTAGTTTTGTCAGTGCCATTAAAAAGATGTGGGAGATAATATTTGTCAATGTCAAAGATGGGCAGTGTTACCAGTAATCAGAGAGGACTGAAATAAGCTACAGAATAAAATGAAAGATCTTTGGAGTGACAGCATAGAAACTCGGTGATATTTAATTGCACAGCATGCAAAGCCATGTGTTTAAGGACTTACAGCCAGCTGGAAATGACTAAGGAAAAAGATCTGGACATGCTGGCAAATCACAGGCACTGTGTGGTGAGTCAAAGGGTTATGATGCAGCTGCACAAGAAATACCACTCAACAAAAGGCTGTAATTTTTAGTGACTCTTTTGACATTTCTAGATCTCCTACCAGAGAGACACCACAAATATTGCACAGTTTTTCAGAACCAGCTTTGGAGTTTCTAGAAACCTTTTCATTTCCTATACAGAGAACAGCAAATGAAAAATGTGTGTACACAGAGGGAAAGCAGTGAAAAAAGACAGGGGAAACACTGCAGAAAAAAAATATAGTGTTAGGGGGTGCTATTTTCTGTTTGAATAAAAAGCCATTAATTCCAGAAATATCACAGAATCACAGAATTGTTCAGGTTGGAAGAGACCTCCAAGATCACCTAGTCCAACCTCTGACCTAACTCCAACAAGGCCCACACTAAACCATATCTCTAAGCTCAACATCTAAACGTCTTTTAAAGACCTCCAGGGATGGTGACTCCACCACTTCCCTGGNAAATATGTCCAAAGATTGCCTTTGAAAGTTTTTGGCAATGTCAGTTCCACTAAGTACTGCTGTAGTAAATGATTTTAGAGAGTATGAATATAGGGACAGCAGGTGATGTCTTTCCAGCTTCTCTTTCAGCAATGTTATTTCTATGCTAGACCTACAGCAAAGATTCTGCATGCTTGACATATTTAGACAATGTTGTTCATATGCCATGGAAGCCAGAAATAACAATTTTCTTAAATTGAATCATAATAATAAGTTCTATTATTCTACACTGATAGTTTCTTATTTTATTATTATATACATTATCAACTATGCTAGCAGCAGGACATAACAAATGCAAAATACTTGTTCAGGAACACTACTGTTTTCAGCAGGGAATAATTAAGAATACATTTCAATAACATTTAGGATTCTAATGAATAAAAGATAACACATGCAGGCAACAGAGAGACCTGCATAATTTTCTCCAAGGAGGTTAAAATGCACGATGAGTGCCTAATTCATAAGGAAGCACTTTTGGGTCATATATTTCGATAGCAGACAAGATGTGATCAAGGTTCAGGTAACATATAGGTTTGAAATGTCATCTTTCCTGCAGGAAGCCTTCAAAAGGATGTCAGAATTCTTCAGCATAATTCACCTAAAAAACTGAAAATACCTCTGGGAGTGTTTCAGCACTCTGTGAACAAAATGTGTATCAAAAGCAGAAACTTTACCTCTTATTCATGGAAGCACTGATTGCATTTTCCCAGCTGGATCTGAGTTGGTAAACAAGCACTAAGCACTACAGTGCTCTCATCTCCATAGCAGCAACGTAATGAAAGCAGTAAAGAATATGACCATTAAACTCTGACTTTCTTTCAGACCCTCTGCCACACCTCTAATTCTCATAATTGTCAGATACAGCTATTTAGTTTTGTATCCCCAAATTGCCTTCATTTTACTTCTTCTAAAAAAAAAAATTACAAAGACAGTGAAAATCTGCTTATGTGGCTCAGTCCATTCAGGACTTCCTGTCTAGTTTGGTTTAAACTTTGCTATCTGCAGCAAGTGTAGGCTCTAGCTGCATCATCTTAATCCTCTTGGATTCCATACCACAATACAGTAACAGCCCAACTAGAAATGACTCCCTGCCTCTGTATTACTCCTCATTTCAACAGGGATTCTGCATGGCTTTGTGGGGCAGGGGGTGGAAGGGGGAAAGAAAGTGCAACGGCTGTCATTGTACAGACCAGAGGCTTTAGATAACCAGGGTTGAAGAGAAAGGCGTTTGTACCTGATCCACGCACAGTGATGACCTTAAAACTATGGATCTCAAAATTATCAGAAATTTCTAACAAAGCACAAACAAGATTTGTTTGTAGGTTTGGGAGTTTTAAAATGCTTGTCTCTCGGTCACTTTGTTTGATAATAGCAAATGGTGAAATTCAGTTGATGTCTTTGTACTCTCTTGGCATAGCCTCCTTCCTGTTCCCTTACACAACTCCAGCCCAGCAGTTTTTCCAAATTCTCAAGAATTTCCCTTAAAGCTTGAACCAAACCTAAAGAATATCATCTGTTTGGACAGGATACAACTGCCCTTCCCTACCAAGCAAGCAGACAGTAGCTAGCACTCCCTGAGGGGCACTCTGGGGTTTTCAGACTGACGTGAGCATCTGGGAGGTATGCGGGAGACCAGGCACAGCCAGGCCTCTGATGCGGACAGATGCTGTTCAGGGCCAGTGCAAGGCACCCAGAGGAAATAGGCAGCTTTGTGTGGCCTGTTTTATTGCCTACAGAAAGAGAAGAAGGATTTTTCTGCCTCTTTTTGTCAGCGTTCTGCAAAATGCTTTTGAACTCATAAATCTGCCCTCCTGACAGCCTGCTTTGTCTGTATACATGCAGAGATCGCAACTAACTAGTTTTGTTTCTGTTCCAAATTCAGATAAGCTACAACAGAGCTACATTTAAGGCAGCTTTATCCTTCTACCTCTGTGCTGTTGCCAGGACTACAGAAGACAGACTGCTGTTTGGCTAGGTTGGTTCCTTTACAGATGGGCAGCATGAAAGCTTTTCTGCCCCTCTGGATACTTCTTTCCCCATCAACATAGCTCCCTTCTTAGAGCAAGCCCTTTCCCTTAGCCCTCTATCATGTCATAAATAGTTTTCTTTTGTTTTATTCTTGCCATCCCATTTCTTTCTCTTTCAACCTAGTTTCTGCTTCCTGTTATGAGGGAGACTAAATTTCTATGTCTGATTCTGCAAGCTGTATTTTTCTGAAAGATGATGACTATTTCATCCATGGGCAGTGTTGTGAATTTAAGCTGCTGATTTCCTGGTTCCTGGGACCTCCTGATTTCTAGAGCTAGGTGATGCATTTATAAACTTTTCAAGCTCTCATGGATTTAGAGAAAAACTTGGAAACCCTGTCAGAGCAAATCCTATGCTTAAAAGCCAGAAAGCGAGCCAAAATGGATTCATATGCATTAGTCTATTAAACTCCCAATTGGCATGTTTGTTTAAAGTCATTACTCTAGGTGCTGCTTGGTCATGGGAGATGCAATTAAAATAGTGTTTGTGACAAGGAAAACAAAATCCTAGAAGCTGTCTTCCCTTATTCACATTCATAAATCATTCATAAATCATATAGTTAATATGATTTAGCTCAAGGAATATGTGGTCAAACTTTTACATCAGAGCTTTTTTGTTTGTTTGTTTTACAGAGCATGCATGTGGTAGAGGCACATTGCCTGTGGTATCAGGCAATTTTACATTGTAATATTGTCTGATCTCCACCAGCCAGCCTCTACAACCAGCAGCACGGAATGGGGCATCAGCTGGCAGCTCTAAGTTCATATTCAAAAGGCTGAGGTACATCTTGCAAGCCATCTGTGACCTAGTCTCGGAGGGACAGAAAGCACACAGGAGTGCTTTGAATTCTAACGTGTGCATTGACTCTCAGTGCCCTCTGCACTGGCACCCCATTTCCCTTCACACTCAGTCATTTACCTCATACTTGCAAATATAGCTAAGGATCTGTGCTAAATCATCACAGTTCAGCTGAGGCTCGGTGCTTTGTAATATCTGACTGTATATCTGCAACTCTCCCTTTTCCTCCCATTCTCTGAGTAGACAATTTCTTTCTTGGAAATAAGAATCTAATGAGGATGAGGAAAAAGCCTCTTTGCTAAAAGTGGAGTTAGGTAGGCTCCAGAAAATATTTCCCTAGGTTCTGAGAGATGCTATACTAGCATAGATCTTGAGACACGGGATACCAGAAGCCAAGCAATATCTTACTTGATTTTTCATTGACCAGCCTAGGGAAATCACATGAGATTTGTCACTCACTGACCATTTCCTGGAGCTGTTTCCATTGGAAATTGTTACTGCTCCTGACAAATGTTCAGCAAATCAAAACCAGCGAGTGGATGGCAAGAGAATAGGGTTCCACTGCAAGCACAATTATTACTCTAGACTTACTGTGGGGTAAATGAAGTCAGAATTTCACCCTAAGCCTCTGTTTTAAGGATATAAGTCTAAATGTCTTTCTGAATACAGCAGTTATAGTACTTTCTAGCAAATTAGGCAACATTCCAGAGGTCTACTTGGTTTTACTGGAAACGATCCTTTAATTCACAGTAAATGAAGGAATAAAAACTATGATCAAGTCAAGAGACAGAAGGTTTGAGGTGCACTTCATAATATGGATCAATAGTCAGAAAATTTCAAAATAGACTCCTAGCTAAGTGTCAGTACATATTTTCCTCATGAAATGAATAAAGTGCTGCTCTATTGGCAACCTCATTATTCACTACTTAGCAAATACAGTAATGATTTTAGGCAAATGTGAATATTGAACCTGAAAGGTCGTAGTAAGCAGGAAACGAGTATAAATGACAGTTGTGTTATGCCGGAGCCCCTCAGAGGACCTACAGAATAGAAAACAGGAACTCAAAATTCAACCAAATTGTTCCTCTAAAGCAGAACTGCTCTGAGAACGGGGGGGTGGAAAGTGAAGCAGAAAAAAAAACATGAAGTTCCTTGGCTGGTTTAGCAAGACTTTCTTTGAGAGAGTAAGGGCCCTGCAAACGCGACACATTTCCAGTAATGTGCAAGAGTGGATGGATCACACAGACTCCCGCTTCCCTACTATACCACCGATGGGGGAAAAACATGAATCAGAGCTTCCACCATGCGAATGTTAAGCAAGGAGTAGAGCATGGGAAATATGCACAGGAAGTCTGCCTCAAACATGATACTGTATATAAATGCAAATCATATTTCATCAACTGATGACCCCTTCTTCTGTTTAACAACAAAAGTTGGGTTGTTCCAAGAGACAATGTGGTGCCCACTTTGGTTCTGACAGTTCAGAGGGGGTTCAAAGCTCCCCAGGAGAACAGATCAGACTAAATTTTGCTGGCCCAAAAAACCCTACAAGCAGTAAAACCTCAGAGCAGGTTTGGGGTGGCAGAGCGCCAAGGCCAATGGTACTTTGTGGAATAGAAATAGTCGGTAGGGTTTAAGAGGAAAGGTGCTGCAAGGAGACATTTGCAATCCTGGGAGAAACCTGAAGTCAGCTGTGAACAGCAGAGTCAGTGAGGTTTCAGATGAGAGCTGTCACATCAGCAAGCTTTGGAGGCTTTGTAGAAGTCTTTGAAACAGTTGAGTAAGATAACTTCTCCTGGAGACCTGGGTCCTTGCTCTTCACTGCCAGATCTTTAAGGAATAATTCCTGCCCCTCCACCAGCACTGTCCTAAGAGGAGCTAGGTCTTGTTCTGTAGGCTGAGAAAGAAATGGAGTCAGGAGGGAGACATCTGCCCATTTCCCAAAGTCCCCTCTCCCTCAGCACAGGCAAGGATTGTCTCTCTGGTCTGTGCTAATTCCAGTCTCCTTCAGTAGAGGCAGAGGAGGCAATCTCCTACCACCCTACACTGCCAGCTTCTTTGCTAGTACTTTAAGCTGCTAACGTGGCAAATTACTTGGTCTGATAACCTCACCTCAAAAGTGGAAACCACTGTGCTGTGTTTTAAGTTTCAACTAAGAACAAAGTTTCTTGGGAACATGAGAATGTAAGTAACATTCTTTCTCAAGACCAGATGAAGAAGGGAGCAGGGTCTTTGTGAAGAAACTGGCTCTGGAAGACAGATGTAGAAATGTCCTATCACACTGCAGATATTTTAATAAGCTGTATCACATGTATAAAAGAGATGTCAGAATAAATTAGATGGGGCGTACTGGTGTACTTTTTTTTTTTTTTTTTTTTTTTTAAAGAAGAGCACAAAGGCACAATTGTCCTTTTCCTTCAAGGAAGAGGAACAGACAAAGCAGTAACTTGCACTTATTTGAGGCAGGTAATGAATGTCTCACTGCAACAAGGTGCAGTCTCTGTTTAAAAGATTATATACACAGCACTTTTTCCTGCTCCTGAAAGCTTAGAAAAAGCTGATAAAATTATAGGATATTATGAAGTTTAAGAATGTAATGGCTATGGTCAAGGCTACTGCTGCTGTTTAAAGTGCATGTATATGATTAAAAACAACCTAGAGCATTTAGATTCTCAGATTTATTTGCATGGTAAATCTATCATGAGAAAGCAGTAGTTTGCTGTCTCAAACAATTGTCTTAAGTACTTAGGAAGCCATTTCAATCAATCCCTTAAAGATGGATATTTACAAAGAATTTGTAGCTTACGGGATGTGGTGCCTAGTGCAGGCTGCACTGTAACAAGATAGCAGGCTTCAATTAATTGGTCTTTCTTGTGGTTCCTTGGACCCTAGTAAGACTTGATACAATTCTTTTAGATGATCATCTGGGGGTCCTTATAGTTCTAATACTATCTAGGTTTCTTAGGTCCCTATATCACCTTTGAAATGAACGTGATTGAAATAAACCGAGATTTATCTCATTATTTGTTATACTTAATTGTTATCTGTCCTCTGAATACTCCACAAAGAGCTGGATGAAAGGGGAATGTAGCAGGCCCATCTCTTCCTTAACGAGACCAATTTGCATAGCTAAGAACCCAGAAAAGTGAGAACTGGAATTCCGTCCATTTTCCTTACCATTTCATTTCTCCAAAGTAGAAAAATAGTTTGCTTTTGTTTGTTTTTTGAGTTGGCAAATCTACAGGCACCTAACAGAATTCATGGTCATCAGACAAGGAAAGGTGAGGAAAAAATGTATTTTCTGAGGTCCTCAGTGCTTTCATTGTAGTAAAAAAAAAAAAAAAATTATTCACAAAGCAAAACTATTTTATGCTCAATGCTGTAAGCAGTAGCAGCTGTGAAGAAGCATTTCTAGAATAAAGTGATGCAGCATGGAAAGTCTTGAAAAGACTATTTACTATAAACATGGCACCTGAGGTAGTGTCATGAGAGGAATGTGTTGCAGATCTTGGTCTGCGATCAATTTAAAATTGGAAACACAAGGACTATAATTAATTTATCTAAAGCAAAGCTACAATTATCAGTAACTCCTAAAAATGGTTGGTGGTTTTATGACATGGGGGTCTGACCTTGCTGTTTGCTTCAAGTCCACTGAGCAGTGAGTTTCAACCAAAAAAAAAAAGAGGGAGGAACTCCCCCCAGCCTCCAGCTCCCTTTGTAACTGGATATCCTTGCATGTACAGTTTAAATGCCTTTTGAAGGTCGTGGTATGGAAATTACTGAATGTGAATTCTTCTGTGGTCTCCTAAAAACCACAGAGCACAGCACCGATGTCTCAGCTGTCATTTCCTGTGCACACCAGCTACTGCTCAACTATGTGTAAAAAAAAAAATCAAGCAACCCCACCCCACACTTTTGGTGACCATAGTTCTCTGATCGCTTGCTTCTACTTTTTTTTAGCATCCTTCTTAAATGCACAAGCAAAATATGCCAGTAACAAGAGCAAGGGCAGCCTTCAGCAGCTTTAGGCCAGGGTAAACCAGAAACATCCAGCATCATGAAGGTCTCCCCCGCGAGCCGCAGCCGTGCTGCCCTGCAGCCCTGGGCCCACCTCACACAGGCCCGAGGAGGCCTGCGCGCCCCGGGCTACGCCAGAGCATGACCTCAAAACGGGTTGGAATAAGCAAAAGGGAACTCTGTGCGCTGCAGAAGCCAAAAGCGCCATCAGTGGCAAACCAGCATGTCAGTAATCCTGGGGCTTCATCCACAGCCTCTCTGATTACAAAAAGAATGAAAAATACCAAGATAAGACAGATGCTAGCATAAATCAGCTGAACCCTGAATTTGATTAACAGAATTAACATTATTCTTATTGAACATATTAATCTCAGAGAATAAGGCTTTTCAAAAGCACCTTTGATAAATCTTTTGGCTAGAATTTTTTAAGCTTTTCTTTTTCCAGTCTAAAGCCCGATTATAATAATGATGTAGTATGCTTGTTGGCTTTCTGGAATAGGTTAAAGGGCATTCGTTATGATTAGCCTCGCTTTGTTTTACAACAAAGAACACTTTAACCAAATTATTATTAATATTCAAACACTTAGCTTGGGCACTTTAGAACACTTTTCATTACGTGCATAAAATAATCACTTGTATATAGAACATTTTCAAAACTCATTAATTCTGTTGGCTCACTGACCCTTGAAGCATAGCTCACATACAGGGTGATGCTCTATGCAGTTGGTTTTTCACTGTGTAAATACTGCAGATTGGTTTTAATCTTTCTTAATCAGATATTGTAAGGGCTGAGCCTCGTCTTGCTTTTCTTCACCACTAGAGGGCAAGATTTTCCCATATAACTGCTTGACAAAAGAATAACAAAAAAAAATAGTATCCTAGATGTTAACTTTAAAAGTATATAAACTTTCCTGAAAACAAGAGGATTATACAAATAAGAGAAGGGAAGGATAAATATAGCCCCCAAAACTTAGACAATACTAAATAAATACTAGCGGTACAGAAAAAAAAAGCGAGAGAAAAGGTAATGATCTTGGGAAGCCACATAACCTCTTCTTTAGCCCGGGATCCTGCTGGCTGCATTTTTCAATGATTCTAGAGTTATCAAACTAGAGCAAAAATGTTCTATAACTAGAGATAAAGCCCTGTGGGATATATGTTTGTGTCTGAACTTCAGGAAAAGAGTTTAATATACTATTTATTGCTCTTTGCAAATGAATTAATGCCCAAATTTAAATAGGTCATGAATATACAGATCTCTATGCACCATCCCCTATCTGTAAGTGCAGAGTAATGAGTCTAAATCAGATTTGCAGAAACGTCAGGAGAATTTTTCCCCTCACTGTTTTTAATTACGTTTTTGCTCAAAAGCCAGACTAAATGAAGAATGGGTTTTTCTTCCTCCAGATTTTTTTTTTTCTTCAGTATTTGGACCACCTGACTTTGACCAAGCTTCAATTTCAAGGATTCTCTTCCACTGCAATCTGAGAACAACTGTCTCCTGAACAAGCACTTTAAGGTTCCAACACTAACCAAAACATATTGGTTTTGATATTTGGGCACATTTTGATGGACCTGTACTGGCATCAGCTTGCTTATTCTATAGTGCAGTCTTTTCCATATAGGAGCTATCAGCCAGCTACTGCGTGAAGCACAAATGTCATTAGAAAAGCCACTTTCAGGTCTTTCCCAGAAAACATTTTCAAGTGGATTGCCATTTTAAACTGCAATTAAAGCACAACTCTTTCAGCAGACCCCCAGAGAAATGGCAAGCAGTAGGACTGTCACACACAGGTCTAAAGTCCCCTCAAGCCCAAAGTGCAACATGGAGCCAAAAGGCACAGTTAGCACTGTGGGATGCATTCTGTTATCAGACACTCCTTCCTTTTGCATTGATGATCCTTCCCAGACAGAATTTTTTTAAAGGACTATTATCTCACTTTTGAGAATTAATCATACTTACAGTTCCTGGGGGAAACCGCTATCTCTGCTTTCATAACATTCTAGCTAAGTAACAGCTGGCAATCAAAATTGTTGCAAAACCTTTTTAAACCAAAGACACATTTGCTCACACAGCAATATCCTTCTTGAAGAACTCTTCTACAATTTAATAGGAAATGAGTGAAACATGGCATTTTTAGATTACATTACCTCCAGTGCTAACTAGTTTGGAGTTTGGTTTTGATCAAAAAGCAAACCATAAAATGACAATATTTCTCTTTCTAGGACTTTATAATAATTTCCTAGAAATTGACTGATTGCCTAAAGAGATCAGTCAGGAGCACAGCCTGAGATCTGCAGTAGAACAGGGAGATGTGAAACACTTACCAATACTGACAAAGTCTCAGTGGTTAATCTACCCTCTAGCTAAAGAATGTGCTTTACCTAAAAGCAAAACAATTGGTTCCCAGAATTTGTTTATATATTTCACCTAAATTTACATGTGTTAACCCGAATTCTGAAGCAGAAAATGAGAATGAAGACTGAGAAGTAGTGCAAAGTATAAGGATCTAAGGTGGAATCTTCAAATAAAAATTCAAAATAAATCAGAAGTTAGAAGTGCCACCCTCAAACAGTTTACAATCTGTTTAGTAACCAAGTAAAATCAAGGGAACGCTTCAGTATTCTGCATAAGTGCTTGAGGACCTAGTTAAGATATTAAAATACAAGTGCATACTCCTTATCCCATTTGTCTAGCCCACAGAAAAATAAATCAAATAGGCTTTCTATGTAGAATGAGCTATACCATTAGTATAGATGGTGCAACTGGAAGCAGACACTGGCTTAGAAGAATGACAGGGAAAGACATAAATAGAAACAAGGAGTGGAAAGAATGTTTTTTCCCCGCCTTGACATTCAGTGACCTGTGACAGCATTTTACTGAAATTAACAGTGGATATGAGAGCTTGACAAGTAGGTCTGAAGATAAAAGTGATAACTGGATGAGGAACAATGTGTAAGAATACCACAGCCAAAACACTTGTCAGCCTTGATATCTCTCTTCCATCAAGGTGATAAAAACATCTCATCCACAAATCATCTTGGATCCTGAGTACTTTTAACAGTCATAGGTATCTACCATGTTATACGGTAAGAAAGATTATTTTATTTGTTCATTAATAACACCTGAATGCAGAAGAAGAAATTATTGCAAACATCATCTATTTTTCAAACAGGTTTGCTTTCTGAATTCATGTAACAGTAGCCTCAAATACACACCCACATTTATAGACTTGGATATGGCAAAATCTTGTAAACCTTTTATAACTAAAAAGTTTGGCTGTCCTAATTGAAATAAATTGATACAGAAAATGAGACTATTAGCTGTGGAACACACGGAGTAGTGATTTCAAATGTTTCATCTGCAAATGCATCTTCATAAACTCAAAACACCTTTTATAAAGCTGCCTTCTTCCTGTAATCTGTAGGCACACATCACTGGTAATGAGGAAGCATACCTCTATGGCAAGAGGAAAGAAGTATGCAACACCTTGTTGCTACAGTCTATATCCACCCACTGGCTACACACATATAAGAAGGTATACTGCATATATCACACTGTTCATCACACACAGATGTAAAAAACAGCCTATCTAAAAGCAAGCTTTAAATTGTAAAAGGTGCATACAGTAAATAATGTTTGGACAACATCCCATGCCAAAGGCCACAACATTCTCAATCATTTTGTGGGTAACTCTTCTCATGGCATATCCCAAAAGGCACAAACCTTTCTAGGCCAGTCCCAGGTTTTCTAAAGGCACACACACCATGCAAGTAGGCTGAAGTCACCTGGCTCACCATGAGGCACTGTACCTCCGAGAAGCTCACTTCTTGCCTTTAATTCTGCAGGACTGGAGTGAATTCACACCAACTCAAATCACTGCTGCAAATATTGCTATTGAAGGAGCCTAATGCAGTAAAAAGAAGTGTGTTACAGTAATTCGCACACAGACAAATTGAGAGTCCAGATTTCTAAAATTTGTTTTCACAATCTGAACGTAACTTGCTTTCTGGCTTTGGTTTACTTCTGTCTGTGGTTTACTTTGGCGTTGGTTTGTTTAACTTGTCATGCTTGAGTTCACCAGTCTGTAAAGCAAGTTTTAAAACGCATCACAGTGAAGTAGTGGGCCTTTTCAGGGTTTGTTAAGCACTCAGCTACTTCAAGAAAAGGTTGCTGTATTAATTGAAAGTAGTGTTCTTCTGTACATCTTGGGATATTTAAAGGGTCAATTCTTTCATGGAGTTTCTACCACTGTGAGAGGAAAGAGAACTGAAACAACTACAACAACATTTTCAAATAATACTGAAAAATCAGATACCCGGATAGACTCATTCACGTTCCCAGCCCAATTTTCAGAAGGCAAATCACCTCCACTGCATGAGTGTGTGACATTTTGGCAGTATCAAAAGATAGACAAATGCTTGAATGGATATGGGAGTTCTTCTGCATTTTTGCCTCAGAAAGAGCTGTTCCTAGGTGAAGACAGTCCAGTAATGACTTATGTATAGAAGTGAAATAGTGAGAAATCAGTTGCACAGCTGGTAACTCAATACAACCTATCCTGGAAATTTTTCATCCAGTACTGCCTAAAAATACTTTTCATGGTCTTAAGGCTTAGGTCCTCAGTGAATAGTTTCTTCATTCCTTTTCTATCATCAGTGTAAAAACAATATGGCGATTTCAGTCATTACTCTGAATTTCCTATCTTAAACTTTTGATTTCTCTTGTGTCTGCACATGAAGTTCCACACAGACTTTGAATATATAAACTAGATCCAGAGCTGTAAATTAAGTACTATCTTCCTCCATTCTCAGTATGCTCTATCCTAAAAGCTGGGGAAAAGACAGCAGGAGGAGTTCCAAGATAAATAAATAAATAGCATCAGAAAAAAAAAAATGTTAGAACTGTAAATACATAACAGCAAAAAAACCAACTGTTTAGTAGTCATTAGAAGGACTATCTTAGGGCCAAAATAAGGAAATATCTACAGATTTATTCAGCCAAACTGCACCACCGGTTTTTCAAGTAAAATTTTGAATATCCTTTCTGAGGAAATGTTGCTGCAGAAAAATCTCAGTGAACCACTGATCTGTAATTGTGGAATCATAACTGGAATCTGTGTAGACAGAATGGAGACATAGCTTAAACCCTGAGAGACCAAGTTAGCCATGATTAATGTCATCATGTGGAACTTGTATCTTTGGAAAGTAGGAGGAGAAACAACGATTAATCTTCTGGATTAGCATCAAGTATTAGGAAGTGAAGCCAGACTTTATTTAGAGACATGCACTGATCTCTGCTCACCAGAAAGTAACCTGAACTGATACAGATGCTCCCTCATGTCTTCACTGGGCAGTCAACCTGTGTAAAAGAGGAGCATGCACTGGTGAGAGTTCACTACTAATTGTAACAATTTTACAGAATAATAATTTTCAAATTAATACAGAATTAATAATTTTCAAAAACTTCTCAGAGTTAATTCTCAAGCTAAGTAACTAATTACAAAGTTTGGCAAAAAAAGGAGAATTCAGAAAGCATCTACTCTTAAAGGTGAAAGGGACAGATATCAGATAAGAAAGAATACAGAATAAAGCATAAAAGATAAGGAGAACCCTAAAAAATGCTAGCATACAGTGCAGTGTGCTCAAACGTAACAATTAGATGGAAGATGGAAAGTGATAAGAAGGCTCTTAATATGCACAACTTAGGTTTTCTAGAAGGGAAAGCAGGAGAATAGTCAAA
This sequence comes from Anseranas semipalmata, assembly GCA_013399115.1. Classification (NCBI taxonomy): domain Eukaryota; kingdom Metazoa; phylum Chordata; class Aves; order Anseriformes; family Anseranatidae; genus Anseranas; species Anseranas semipalmata. Next base: position 87,031 of record VXAA01003774.1, on the reverse strand, counting down.
CAATTAGTGAATATGAAGCAGCATATTTTTAGCCAAGGACAACGGTAAATCATAAATATCGAAAAATATAGCACTTTGAGAAAAACAAGTGTCTTTCTGCTTATTGCAGCAATTTATCATACCTAGACAAAGCAGTCTCTGAGGCCGAGAATTTGGCCAGGTTTTACATGTGCCAGGAATTTTTCTATGTTGCTGCAGGTGGAGCAGAAAGGAAGGATACCTTGTGCTAGGAGTAATGATGTGAGAATGCTAGGATGCTACAATGGATCAGGGAACAGAAGAGGAGAAGCCTTCCTGAATGATGACAAGTGAAGGTAGAAAAATATTTGTTTTGTGCTGTCTTGGCCTTCCAGCCCATTAGAGATTGAATAGGACAAGGTTGGTTCTACATGTTCCTAATTTTGTTCCTAATTTCTTTAAGTCTTTAAAACAAAGTGGAAGCGTCTAACATAATTCATAGTCTGGAAGACAAAGTTTGCTCTTCTGTGCAGGCAATCTCTTTTTCTCAACAGTGTTGGTTTCTAGTGCAGGTTCTACATTCCTAGTGTACAAAAGGGGTACTTTCCCCATTTTGGTTATAAGAGATTCTTCATCACACAGTCCACCCGTTGGTGTTAAAGTCCAAAGCAAGCAATGAATGTGCTTGGTAGAAGGTGTATTAATTACGAATTAGTATGAGGTTTTAAGATCCTTAGTCTTAAAGGCTGTGAAATTGAGGCACAAATGCAAGGGTGTTCAAAGAACCAGAGCAAAGATTTTGTTCATTATACCAAGTCCTTCAGTTTAGACCTCATGTGAACATCCAAAGAGTTGTCCCAAAACTGGTGCTTGCTGAGCAGACAGAACTGTGCTGCAGATAGAAGATACCACATTAAGGTCTCAAGGAAGATTAAAGTACAGGCCCAGTAAAATGTTACTTTCTTGAGAAATCAAGATATGACAAGACAAATATACGGCAATGGCTCAGGATAAGAAAGATCACAATTACAAATTATGAATGAATAAAGGTAAGATATTTTTTTTTTCTGATTTTCTGTTTGAAGGCAACGTGGGAAGGATATTTTGCATAAGACTGGAATAAACAAGTTTGCTTATACTCTAGCATTTAATGAGGAGGAAACCAGACTCTAGAGATCATGGAGCTCCAGAATAAACCTGGGGACTCCTGGTAAATTAGAATGAAGTTTTAGGTGTGGGCAATATATGTGGAAGGATGCCTGGATTGAGATGTAGCCCTATTTAATCCTACTTAGTAATTTTTCCATTTAAACTGTTTTCTTTTAGTAATGGTAAAGGAAAAATAAAACAACTGTGACAATAAGATGTATGCTACCCCTGTGAAAGGGTTAAACATTCTTCAGAAGCTGTTAAACAACAGGACCTGCATTAATAAGAATAAATGGGATCTTTTTTTTCTCCTTAAAAAGCAGTTCTTAAAATAATTCCCTTACCAGTGCTTTTGTGAGTGGTACTCTGAACAAACTGGTCTTAACAGGTTCTCACTTGTTCAGATGGCCTGCTCTGAGCTTCTCTGGCCATGAGATCGAATAAATCTTTTAATTAAACACTTGCTTTTATAATTCACTGACAGATTTCCCAGTAACTGTGGGCAATAAGCCTTTTCTAGTGTATTATGTATACCTTGAACACAGAGACAATTGATCCACAGCTCCATCAAGACAGACTGTGCAAACAGGGATGACTTACAGCTTTAATTGTCCAGGGTCCAGTTCTGTACCCCGAGCGCTGGATGCTACTTCAACACCGCAAAACAGCCATAAATGTAGATTTCCCGTTTATGTGGGATACTTTCACCAAAAAGCATCTATTATTTTCCAGATACCCCATCAGATGGACTGTCCTGAAGGCAAATAGTGAGCCAGAAAATGTCTCACCACTAGCACTCGCAAGGAATTAGCCACTTCAAGAACAGCTGCTATTTCATCTCCTCCTGCCAGTTACTGATGTAAGGACCTATGATACAAGAGCCATACCTGCTGTCTAACTCAATCTAAGTAAATCATGACTGCATCTGAGGTGCATTTTTACTTCCTGTATCTGAATCAAAGGAAAAAAGCTGTGCAAATAACTGCTTTTCTAGAACTGATTTCAGAATGGAATACAAAGGGAGATAAGGTGCAAAGTATTTTGTTTATAAGAACCACTTAGAAGTATTATTTTGCTGCTATATAAACACTTGCTTTGCCCACATTTTATGTACAGTGTGCAGTTCTGATCTCTGCATCTCAAAGACATAGACAAATTAAGAGAAAAGAAAGAAAAGGGAAACTAAACATTGCAGGGGTTTGGATTCTTAAGAGTAAGCAGGGACGTATGCACCGATATCCCTTATGAAGCAACTGTGGATGCTGAAAAACAAGGGCATGGACTGCAACAAGTGGAGAGGCTGGTGTGGTCTCCCTAAGAAGCATCTCTTTTCTGCACAGCCAGAGAGAAAATACTGGACTACATGGACTGTTGGTCTGACCAAGGAGGGCATTTTCCTATGTTTTTAAGCATTTTGTTATAGTTGAAATTAAATAACAGTGACGGGAGTGTTGGTTTATCACACTTCTTAAAGTTTTGAAACAATCAAAATATGTAGCATTTGAAAATACCAGTGACACCTCATCTTTTAGTTCTTGGTCTTTGGATTTTTTCCTTCCTCATTCAAAGAGATTGGAAATTCAACACAGCAGAAGTATCTTTGATTATCTGAAGTTACATATTTATGTAGTCATTAAAGGAAGCTTTATCCAGCATTTGGACAGTACAGAAGTGATGATGGGCTACCTCAGCAGTAATTTTTAAATCCATACTGATTATTTGTGAGTAGTCCTCAGTGGTCCTCATGTAGCAAGTTTCAGAACTGAACTGCTTATGTAGAATTCCCTAAAAACATGGCTCCAGATCACACTGCTTCCAATTCCCAGCCAAGCAGAACACATATGCTAAGCCACAGAAAATAACGACAGCCAGATATTATTGACAGTAGTAAAATATTTGCTGATGGCCCTTTCAATCTGTGAACATAACAATTTCAATACTGTTTCCTAGGTGTACATCATTTCCTAGACCTACGTTGCTCATATACATATCTCAATCAATACCACAGTTCTTTAACAATGCAGGGGGATTGTTTACTACTTTACCAGATAAAAGGAATGTATTCACACCAGTGTAAGATTTACTTTACTTTTTAACCTTGCTAATTCTTTCCATTTGTCCGTCTTACTTGTTTTTTTGTGTTTTTTTTTTTTCTAATGTAGTCTATCTCCAAGAATGGTGATTCATAAATGACTGCCTGTGAATGATTCAAACTAGTGTGGCTGCATCATGAAAGTTAGATTTTCTTACTAGCTTAAATCAATTAAAAGGAGCAAGGTGTGTGTTAAAAACGTGTCTTCAAGAACTCTTCCCACTGAATCTCCCCAAGAGTATTTTCTCTTCTGGGGAAATTGACGAGCACGTGCTCCTTAAACTGTACTTCCTTCATCCTTTGTAGAGAAATCCAAGCAAAATGAATGACAGTTGTCCATACACAACTCTTCCAAACATACAAAGTAAATAAACTGAAAACTTACACTTTGTTCTAATACACTCTTTGCTTATTCCTCCTAGAACAGAAGGAAAATAGTGCAACAGTCGCTGATCTCTGAATCACCAAAATGGATCTTTTTCCTTACCTATTAACTTGTTCCAAGATCTAAGCAAGTCAGATCTCAGTCTGAGTCAAGCAAAGTCTGCCTTAGTTCACATACCTTCAGTTAAACACCTGCCTTGTAAATACTGGTGTCAATCCTAGTGAAGGCAAACAATTTGTTTATGTAGTTTTGCTTTATGTTTTCAGATGTTTGAAGACTTTTACATTGTGAAGCATGTTTTGAGTCAGAAATTTGTAAACATAAGGCCTATGAATACAAATGATTTCAAATGATGCTTCTAGACTATCCTGTTTTGCAGAAAGTGGAGGGTGAAACCTAAATTCTTGTAATCAGTTGAAAGTAATTTGATTTAGACAGTTGCAAACATTTATTCATCCTCTATAACAAGCTGAATAGTTTGAGTTTAGTCTTACTAATTTTATACTAAAGTATTTTTGGTCTATTTAACTGTGACCATGGCTGATCTGTTCAGATATAGTATCACGTAGAGTAGTGTAAAGCTGCACCATGAGGTAGCCCCAGGGTACAGGCACACTATTTCATGTACTCCTACCCAGTGTGTGCAACCCTCTCTGGTGATGGAGCTCCATAAGCTTCAATCCTAACTCCATCTCTAGAGATGCAGCGAACAGCTACATCATTAATGTTGGCTTTCTCCAAAATGCCAGCACTGTGATTTCTGCTCAGCCCATGTTTTCCAGAGTCTAGTGATTCTTCTGCATCCCAAATACTATTGTAAAATGATTCTGTTCTCCATGATCAGTTTTAGAACACCGTGAACTTCCATCTCCAATGAAAATGCTTCATGTTTGATGTTGATCATCCTGACAGCACTTTTAGATCTAGATTTAAAAAATAAGTGCATACTTATTGCAGCTAAGTGAAAAGTTCTCACAACCAGCCAAGTACAACTGCAATCGTTGCAACACAAGACCTAGCCCATTTCAGCTATGTTTCATGTTCAAACAAGTTAGTTCATTTGCCTTGTGTCTAAGTAGAATCCTTCCCTGCCCATAGAGTTATCATACCATCTTTTCAAATAAGATGAAGTGATAAAGAATGAACAGAATAGCCATTAAAGTTACATTCAGTGCTACTGATCAATTTTTGTCTGCATGCCTGCACATCACGAGGAGATATTTGAGACATTTCAGCTAAAGAGGCAAAGAACCAGGCAAACAGGAAACCTTGTACACATAGCATAAAAATCTGCATTTGTCTTGCTAGCTTGTGAACGGGCTTTTATTTTCATGCCTAATGACTCAAATAGGCTTGGTCAGTAGAACTGTGATGGTTCTGTNTTTTTTAAACTCTTCCATTCAAGAAGCACTCCAGAAACTGCGGTTTAATTAAACAAAGTGAGTGACTACAACTACAACTTGGGTGGCTATGGATTTGGCACCCTGGCAGGCAGTATTAGACAGCTACTCCAGACCTTTGTGCCAACACACCTCATTATTAGAACGCAGTAATCCTGCTGCTGTCATCTTGCTCTGCTGCGCTAGGGCAAAGGCAAGTCAAACAGTGCAATGAGTTGGTTGGGACTACAGCAGCTGAAGCAATTCAAACCCTGGAAATATGAACCAGCCCTAGACTTCAGAAAAAGCATCCATAAAGCTGCATTTTAGTTAACATTGTTTGAGCAAAAATCTGTAGAAAAATGTGTGCAGTATGTGAATGGAAGCTTTCTAAACAGTCATTATTTGGAACATGACGACTCTGGTCCAGATTTCTTTATGAGTCACACAACAGGGTTATATAATTTGTTACTAATATTAGAAATGAACTGTGGCATTATTTAAAAAACTGCTTGTTTTCATCTTTACATAAACAATCATTCAGAGTAGACTAATAGAGGACATATACTTTTTCAAATTCCTTGTAGAGTTAACTCTAATGCTTATGAAATACATAAATTTAATTTCACGTATGCTGTTACATCAAAGCTCCATGAAGGCAGCAGAAATAATCCTGTCAACTACATGGGCTCCAGATGGACTTTGAGAGCAGAGTTTTCAAGCTGTTTCAGAGGTACCTTGGTGGAGAAGGAAGCTAAAAGGTACTGTTAGAGTGCTTTTGCGAGTATCTGCCCAGTAGGTGCCTTACACACCAGCCTCAGTGGTGGTGGCTCTTTACACACCGAATTGCTGGTGACACCGTGCTTTTACGCTGCCTTCCCCAACACTGCTGCTAGGAACAGAACTGGCTGTTTTTCACTGAATGACTTTTAAAGCATTTATAAAACATGTAATTGCATTACTGCTTTTAAAAGGGCTCCAGTTCTCAGCTCTGTCTTGCTGGAAGGCAGCATGAAAGCCTAACACTTAATAAAGCACATCCTTGTCTGCTTCTGGTCATATACATCTCTGCTACAACTAATTAGTTTTAGGCCCTTCCTTCCACAGGCTGGGACTGCTCCCAGCTGAAGCTGGGTTCAAAGGGAGTTGGTAAGCACAGTTCAAAATGTGGCAGATAGTAACCTGAAAGTGAGGTGGAAGACAGGAAAGTGAAACAGGTGAAGGGTGGGAAATGTATATAGCAATTACGTAACAGCATCAGCCAAAGAGATTATTAGGATGTCTTTATGCTGATTGCTTTTTAAGCATTTAGGACTACTGCACGTTAACTACCATGTTCAATACATGTTGTTGTGGATTTGCTTGCTTTGACGGGAACCTGCAAGGAATTTGATAAATGGCTGGAAAAGAGAATGTTTTCAGTACAAGCTCTGCTTTGCCTTATCACGAGTTGTCGACACAACAACTTCCTCAGAGCTGTAGCATGTCAGATAGGACGCAGAACATAAAGGCCAGATCCAAATTCTGCTGCGTGTTAAAAGAAGAGGAAGCCTACATTATGACTAATATTATTTTTGGCCTAACCCAGGACTTTGAGATTCCCATTTAGCAATTTTTTGAAGAACTTATTATTCTCGATAACTTCTATGTGCTTTTCCTAGATAAGGTGAAAGATGCATCTCCTTCTGAGAAATGTACAGTCTAACTTCAGAATAAAACATGAGCTTTCCCCAAAGAAGCAATCAAACTCTTAAGGGAACTCTTTACCACGCTGCAGGGCAATGAAATCCAAGTGCTCAGTCTTAACCTTAACTTCATCCATTTCAGACTCAGAACACTGTTTCCTTCATCTCTGTTATTCTGCAAGGCAGATCATACAATAACTCTCTCTCCTCTTCTGTTCTCAGCAGTGATGTTTTCAGCACAGCTTTTGCCAAACCAGAGGAATGCACTGGGCTTGTTTTGCACTGCTCCCATGGATTTTCCTCTCAAGGATAATCAGCAGGCTGTTAGTATTAGCAAATCCACGCAACTGTCTCCATAGCATTATAGTTCTCCATAAATCCCTGTTCATTGTTGAAATCAAGCAAGCTAACCAGAACCAGGCCGCTAGCCACTCACTGCATTGAAGAGTTCTCCATTTTCTGAATTTTACTTGTTCTCAGAATTTTTAGCTAAGGAAAATACTTTAATATATAATCTCTCATATTAGACTTGGCTCCATAAAACAAATTGTTTAATTTTTTATTTTTTTTAACTTCTCCCATTGCTTCCCATAAAAAATATTTCATATCTCACAAAAGGCAAGCAGCGCAAGAATCATTTGCCAACAAAAAAAACTACTGAAAGACAATGCTCATGAACAACAACAACAAAAAAAACAGTATCCTGGGCTTCAAGCTGTCTGGCTTTCCATCTGTCCACTACTTGACACTCTCCCTCCCTGCTTGCGTTGCAGAGGCTAAGTTTAGCCGAACTAGCATCTTCATTGTTGTGTGTTCGCAATTCTGTCATTAGAAATGACTACAAACTAGAAAAGTTCAGACTTCTCAGAGGTAGAACTTGCCCAGAAAAACTGCCTTTTTGAAAAGCGCTGCACCACAGACAGCACATAATGAATCTGCAGTGACATCAAGGCAATGACTGTGCATGGCTAGAAGAGGCAAAAGTGACAAGGGTAGGGAAAATAAATATAGAAGAACTAATCTTTTATCAATGTCCTGCTGAAAAAAAGTTTGGTACTGTCTTTCTCTGAATAAATACAGGGCTGAACTGTAACTACTCTACTTGTCCAGCAGAACAGTGCAGTGACCGTTCCCACGTTGCTGCATACTCTTCCCCCAAAGCTAGGAATAACTGACTGACAAGTGTGGGGACAGAGTCACTCAGCACCTACCTGCCCTCTGCTCCCTTCCTGCTTGAATGCTCGCCATGGAGAATGCCTGCTGAGTCACAGCACGGCCACAGTCAGCAGCCACGTAGGAGAACAAGACAACAGGGAGGGGAAAAGCCTTAGCTCATCTGTTTTATCTTCCTGGAAGTGGAAGCTGGATTGCTTGTTTAATAGTTTTAAATATCTGAGGGAAAGCAGGACTTTTAAACTGAACCTAAGCCTTTCGGATTTTGCTGATAAGAATAGTTTTTCACATTCTTAATTCTTCAAAGTACATCTCAACGTAACTAATGGTACAACACTAATCTTCCTCTTCCTTGGGACTCATACGCATCAGAGATTTGTTGACAGTGTATTTGCATTCAGTACTGCACTACTAAATACAGTATACCGAAGTACAAACTTAGATCTAGCTTTTTTAATATTTCTTTATCTGCTTTTAGATTTAAATGTCCAAGTATCAGACTGGCAGTTTCAATAGCATGATTATAGATCACTAAGGATTTGTTCTGCTTGGTTTATATATATATATATATATATATATATATATAAATCAAATTCAGGCATACTGGATGCAAATACATGCCTGCAAAAATAAAAGTTTACCACAACCCAGTTGAAAAGCTAGTCTTGGATATTTGGCTGAAAATGTGGAGACATGCATGTCTGACCATGTCAGTGCCCACAGCACATCTCAGGGAAGGTGCAAACTGGCTGCTTCTGCTCTGAACCTTCAGGGATACCTCACCAAGCCCTCCCCAAAAGCATCTGCATTGTAATGGCTTTGGGGTCAGCAGGTGAATTTGAATCCCTTCCTTCAAGTTTACTAGTAAGAATGTTTTAAAAAGAAAAAATGGGAAAAATAACCTATGCTGTTCTCTTCCAATATAGCCACACATTGATACTGCTTTTGCAATATGCAAGTATCTACTTCCACTACAGACACAATAGCTTATGTAAAAGGAATATTACAATAAAAAACAATAGCTCACGCAGTTATTGAATTGTAACAGCAGAAAACAACCATTTCCAAGTTTCCCTGCAGTTTTCTATGATTCTCCATAGTCTTGGTTGCAGCTAGTTAAAACATGGAGCGTGGACAGAGCACCAAACATTATAAAGCCAGCTTGCACTGATAATTCATTTGGAGACTTCTCCTCAGGAACTGTTCCATCTTCTGCTATAATATGTTAATATAAATAGACGTGTCAGACATTAAATGTAATCTGCACGCTTGCTGTAGGCAGTTCCACTTGCAAGGCTCTGACAGAAGTGTTATTGCAGGGGGACTCCATTTGCTCCAAACCTTTCCTCCGTGTCACTGACTAGACATAGGAACAAGAAGCCTTCTGCTTTGCATACTTGGTGTTAGTTTGGAGGAATGGACAAAGAAGAAACACCAGTGTGGAGATAGGAAAGCTTTTATCAGCCTACCCGTTACAAAAACACAGCCTCTTTGCTCCTGCCAACCTCTGCACAATCAGTAAGTTTCCACTCCCTAGCAGCATGAACATGCATTTTTGCCTCCAGGAGGAATGCAAGAGCATCATGTGAATAAGGAGTGGTGCAGAGTCCAAAGGGCTCCAGCAGAGAAACAGTCACTGATATGGACAAGAGCAACATACCTAGATACATTGACAACATCTTTGAAAGGAAAAGGATTTTGCTTATCAAGGCAAACAGGAGGAACAGAACTGTTGTCAAATATAACTGCTCCAGTTCCAGGTCGTGGAAGCACTCAGCACTGAACCACTTCTTGAATCCAGATGGGCTTATCTGAGAACAAACGACAAGAAAGGAGGACAGGCGGTGCCAGGCCTGAACTTAGCTGATTTTTTTTGTAAATGTAGAGCCTCTTAAAAGCTATCATTCTTCTCTTGTATAAGATTCAGTAACTTCTTTGCTCTTTTATATGGCAAAAGTGGAACTTTAACTGGTTAGACTTCAACTGGTTAGACTCCTAGCACAACTTCAAGTCCTCAGCATCACTTTTTTGTTATAGCTTGTGAGTGATATGAAACCGTTATGGCAGCCACTGCAGTCTGTCTTGAACCAGTTATAGCTTTGTAATTTCCTACACTGCAGTTCCAATAGGACCAAGAAGCTTTCAGCAATACCAGACCAGCATACACAAAATCTTGCCCAGAAGAACTATCTTGCGGTGGACTGCTCAGCCAGCCCACAACATGCTGTATTATATACATTTGGCAAGTTTTATAATGCATATACAAAGGCCAAATTCATTTTTGGGTGATAACTGAATTATTCCAGAGGTTACTGGTCATTTCCTTCTGACATTAATATTAAATATTTGATAGCATTAGCAATACCATTCCAACCTGCTAGTCTGAAGCACTGCTGTAAGCTTTACCTCTATAGGCATTCCCTGCTGCTCACAATGTACTGATACCATATTATTGAAAAAAACAAACAGTTTGGGTCTTGTTTCTTGAACATACCCTCAGTAACTGAAGATAACTAACTAGGCATTCTGGTGGTGATTTGAAAGCCTTCAATACTTTGCCAATACTTTTTTTTCTTTTTTCTCAATACTTTTTGTCATTGTTACTGACTTTACTGCTCATGGTAAATATCATCACACTTGACTGATGACACTCCTGTTTTAGATACCCTGTGGTTAAGCTACAGAGCAAGATTTTTGTGGCAATGCCAACAGTTTCATGTAGGTCCCTCTAACCGAATCTAGATGGTTCAGCATCTCACCAGCATGCACTTGCATAGGCAGCAAGTTGGCTAAGGTTCAGCTCAGTTGAGATTGAAGTACATTGTTTGGTGTAGTGAAAGCTCTAACAAGAACAGCAGGTTCTCCCAGCTACTGGAGTTTACCGTCCCAGTGCCCCTTTCCCTCTGTATATAACATGAAGACTGCAAGAGCTCATTTCTGTTCTGGGCCTTGCCCTAGTTATCTGTAATCAAAAACTGAAGAGCTGCCTCACACCTTATGTGGGGTGAGAGTGCACATATTGCAAACTGTGTGGGGACAAACTGAACAGCCAGTCTGTGGAGAGGTGTTCTGCAGGAGCACACTACATTAGTGTTACTGGCATTCTCTATTGTCAGCGTCTACACACAAGAAAGGACAGAGCAATTTCCAAAGTAAAGAACTAGATTCTCGCACCATCTTCAAGAATTTTGATCACTTAGTTGGCTTTCATAGTATGGTTCTGTTGAATGTATTTCTGTTGAAGCACTCAAAGAATACCGTAGATGACAACTGCTGATTGCAAATCTCCAAGTTGCTTGAATTCAGCTACATCCTTAAGCTAAATTAAAAGCTCCTATGACATCGCGGCAAGCCTATAGCAACACATTTAGACTGAAATATATTGTTTGGTATTTTGAAGATGTTACTTACTCTGCACCTGGTATTTCCAGTTACTCTGCCTTTCCCACCCTTCTGAGTGGGGTACCAGCAGGGAGACTTCTGATGCAAGAGCTACTCAGCACAACTATCAGGAAGGCCAAGCAGGAACAAAAGGCAGGTCTTCTAGCTCCTGCTGTCACTGCAGGAGCAGTGACAATAATGAAGCCCAAAGGGTAGATAGCATGAACAGAGACAGGTGTCAAAATATCAGATGCTGAGCCCCCTACTGTTTTTCTGTCACATACTGGAGTAAAGGGAATCACGTATTTCAGGTAAGTAGCTTTCTACCAGCTCTTCCTGAAGTAGGCAGAACTTCATGTATCTAGAGAACTTGTAGTAAAACGTCTATCTAATATTCAGTGATTTAAACAGTGCTTGACAGATTCTGATCAGAAATCAAGTGAGCTAATCAACCATAGCAATAATGTAGTGCTTGTGATATCCACTGAACCATTAAATCTGGTCTCATCCTCAGAACAGTTAATAAATCATTTTACAGGATATAGTGGAAAAAAACAGTCGGACTGGCTCTCTAGGACAACACTGCAGTAGGTAGTAGGATTTCTGCACCTCCCAAATCATCCAACACCCACAGTGTAACATCACATAGCAGAATCTGTATTGTCATATTTACTCTTGGGTTGTTGTTTCTAATATGGCTATGGCTGGAAGGAAACGCACAACTAAGCTGGGACACAATTACCCAATTCATCTTCCTGAATTGTCCCCACACTTTTTAACAGTGATTCACTAAAAGGCTATGTGTGCTGATCTTCATGGCCCACCAAAAATCATAGCCTAGGAATGGAAGCTTCACATTTTGATTACTGACAACATTCAGCTTTGTAAACTTAACTGTCTTCTCACTTGTCTGAAGTTCTCTGTGCTTGCTTTAATGCCAATGGTCATTTTTCTCACTTACAGAAGGAAGAAATGGCTGTCTGGTACCTTTGACTGACTGTAACAGGAAAGAGGGATTTGTTAGGAAGATCCAGATCTCTCTCTGCAACTTACCTTTGGTGCATTCACTCAGTTCTCCACAGCATTGTTCTAATTTGATGTTGCCATAACAGGATGTTAATAAGGCTGAAATGTGGACAATTTTTTTTTTTTTTTAGTCCTGCTATATCCAAAAGGAAAAGTTAAAGGAGGAAGTGATATCAGAGTATAAAAATCTGAACCCTTACTCAAACTTTTTTGATCTCACACTGAAGATAGTACTCCTTTTATACATGTTGGGTATGATATTGCATGTACTCAAGCTGTCCTCAGTAATACTGGCATTCCCTGATCTGCCTGCTTATAACCCTGACCAGTGCCCAGGGCTATTGCTGACTTGAGATCAGAACACTTGAATAAAGTTTCTTCCCTCTGTGTGAGGCTACAGCAAGCAGGCAGGAGCCTGGCTGGTGTTCTGTTTTCCTGTCTCTGCAGATCTTCCATGCTCTGGCTGATTGATCTATGGGAGAAGAGGCCCCAAAAATCAAAATTCATCTTCACATTCAGCCAGTCCTGAGGGCTCATCACAGCAGCAGCTCTGATCTCATTTTGCAGAGATTTTCAGTGCGTCAGCAAGTGAGAGAGGAAAAGAATGTGGCATCTCTCTTCACACTAGACTCTTCTAGGTAGTGGTGGCAAGGTGCCATTGGTTTTGGGAGGAGGAAGGTACAACCGTCCCCAGTTTGGGATGCACAAGGCATACAAGACTGCTGACTGTCATCATGTCCTGGTACTTCTTCACTCTTTATTGCTCTATAGACTTCAGTGCAAGAAAAACCTATTATAGTCAGAATGTTAACACAAAAACAATCACCACCCATACCAAAGCGAATTTATCCACAAATTCAGACATCTCTGTATGAATACCCCTTGGTATCATTCACTCAGCCTTATTCCTGATTGTACTTCTGTATGCAAGCCTCCCTCTTGGGTGTGGAAACATATGCGGCTCCATCTGTCTCACAGCTGGCTCTATCTTCTTGCGTGCTAATTGTGCAGTATCAAAAACAATGTAAAGAATCACCATCAACTACCACAACGTTGCATTTTGGCTCACTCTTATGATCAATTGCCTGTAAATGTTCTGAGCCACAGCCAGATGACTTCATCTGTTATGGAGCAGAACACAACCCCATGAAGTCCCTCACGTACTTCTCTCTCCTCCACAAGCCCGAGACCACAGGCCTTGGCAATCAGCACAGCCAACCTACTTTCTAGGTTCATGGACAAACACTGCCAAACTACTTCCCCTCTCAGACATCCTAACTCAGCATATACTTTACCAGTTTAACAACCACCTCACTGATGGCACCTGGCTACTGGAGGCATCGTTATTTGGGGGCCTATAAAATAAGGCTGGGCAAAACAAAATATCCCCTCTGCCCTGAAAACAAGAAACACATAGCAAAACACCACCTGAGGATGAAATTTACCAAGTCTACTGGACTACAAGTGTGGAAAACAAAGCATATTTGCATGAAACAGCCTGGATAATAAAAGTGGATAAATACAGTAGTTTCAAGCCACAGAAGAAATTACCATTGTTGGCAAAGACATTTAGGTGATGGCACACTTGGGTTCCATCTAGAGTCTGAGGAACTTGAAACGTCACATTGTTTGAGGATTGCTCAGTTTTAATCAAGCAAGTATTTCCTTCACACATATTCATGCATTACAACCAACTTTCATTCTGAATGTTGAAGTCTCACTGGTAATTAGAACAAAAACTGGAAACTGAGTTTGAAAAAAAAAAAACACTGCTTTCTGTAAAGCAGGCTTGAACATTGATGTTTTCACTCAACACCTACACTGCTTTCTATAAAACAAGTTTGAACACTGGCGTTTTCACTGGCCATGTCTGGGATATTGGATAGAAACAACAAATGACTTGGCAGCCTACTCTAAAGCTAAATGCACACTCCCTTTTAAGAAAGGAAAGGGCTATTGCACTGGAAGAAGTCTGACATTTATCCTGCTTTTAATTGATGTCTCCATTATCTGACCTCTCAAAAAAGACTACAAAAGCAAACATCACAGTAAATGTTTCTGACTTTCCCAATCTCTCCTTGTCTAGGCTGATTTATTGATTTCAGTTGAAGATTAGCCAACATTGAACTCTTAACTGATTACATTCACCGTGAATTTGAGAAGTCACTTGGTATAGTCTAAATCTGTGATGTTTAGTGCCTGGCCAAAGATCATTAAAGTCAATTATGTCAAGCCCCTACTGAGATTGCAGCCCAAATCCCAAATACTAAAGTTCCCAAACCATAGACAGAATAGTATATATACTTATCCAATCATGTGAAACAAACGTGTCACTTGGTCACCAATTTTTTACACTGCCTATTGTTGACACCATGGTACGTGCTTGAGGCATTATACACCAGTGTTGTTTAAACATATACAAGCAACATATTGCTTAGGAAAAAAAAAAAGTTTCTTCTAATCAGTGACAAAAATGAGGAAAAAAATACAGATTGAATTAAAGTTATTATTTTGTTTCCAGAACTAGACTGAGATTGAAAACTAACTTCCACAGCAACCTATTCTGGTATCACAACCAAAACTTCAGTATGTTTCTGAAATGACATCAGCAGCAGGCAGTGCTGGAAAATTATTCATGTATGGAAGTTTTAAGATACATTTGTCATCTGATTTTAAAAACATGGTTCCTCCTTTTGGAAAATCTCACTAATAAATAAAAGCAGGAGAATACGTAAAGTGCAGAAAAGAACAGTTTTCAACGGGTACTTGTTAATACTTGCTGTGACATATCAGCAACACTTTGTTAGCTCCTCTATTTGCTGTCTTTCAAAAGAAACACAAGTCTATTGTTGTCATTCATTGGTAATCCAACAGTCTTCATGATTTATTTTCTACCATATTTCATTCTGTTTATAGAATGAAGTTCCATACGCATAGCAGATAACTGATTTGCTGTTTGATGAAATTCTTGAAGGAAGAAATTATCAGCATATCCTCAAATCTCTAGTCCTTTCTAACATGTGACAGGCCACAGGAAAAAAAAACCACATCTGGGGCACGCTCTAGGGTGAAATTTTGAAAGGCAACTCACAGAATTAGGAAACAAAAATCCCATCTGTTTGCACTAAATATAAGTTAAGTGAAATTGAAAGTCTCACTTCTAACACTTAACATATGTTCAGATTTCAGGATTCCTCCCACGTTACATCCCCAATCCCCCAATTTAAGTGTATCACTGCAATTGGTTTCAGAACCTCTTGCACAATATGGAATGGCTGTTTCCTGTAAATGCCACTTACCTTTCTTCTTGTAATTCTCACCAGTGTATTTTGAACTGCTGTTGACAAATATTTCAAAAAGTGGTTTGGACATGCTCTTTATGAGGGCTACATCAATAGTGCTTTTGTAGGGTCTCAGCCTGACAATTATAAGGGAGTTAGATTGTAGCCTAGAGGTTAGTTGGTTGTTGTTTTTTGTGTTTGTTTTAAATGAGAGGCAGTCAACATTCATAATGTGATAAATCCTTGTTACTTTCTAAGCTCTGAGAAGCATACATTCTTAAATTATGTACGTTTACCTTAAGGAAGCAGCAGACACCATAAACTTAGCTCCAACCACCATTAGCTTACTGCTCTGGAAACAGCTGTTGCAGAATGGACAGCAAGTTTTCCTCTAAACACTATGAACTCAGTTTTGTAAAAAGAAAGCCAAGTACCTGAGTACCATTGTTCATTGTAACACAGCAGCAGTGCCTGTTTTTAAAATTCTGTTATCATGTACTGTTGTAGTATTCCCACATGCTACCTCATTCTAGGGACCATTAGTAACAGATATGCCCTATAGGTGGACCCATGCCATCTCCTCCAGAAGCTAACGCTGAAAACTCAAGCTCATACTGGATTCTCCACAGCTTTAGTCTTTACACTGAAATTCTTTCCCACCTCTGAATAAAAAGTTGCAATAGAGAGGCTCCTTTCACCTCTCAATTAACTCTGCACTGTTACTACAGTATGGCTGTCTCTTTCTTTCTTTACAATGACAGATGGTGGCTAGTAACTGGAGCTTGACTCATAATAACTGTTCCTTATCAAAAATAATTCAAAACATCTACCTTAACAGAGGTAAGGGATAAGCCTCAAGTTGCACAGCAAACCTTCCACCAGACTCCACTCCATGTAAAAATGTGGCCAGACACCTCAGAACTTTAACCTTGCGCTCTAGTCTGGATAAAACACAGTACCAGGCAAGGAGTTGAACTTCTACTGATCTGTACTCAGAACTTGAAGGACAACAGGAAACAAAGTCAGTACTGTACAGCACAGCTGGATTTAGGAACATGTGAATTTTATTTGGAGATGCTTGAAGCACATGCAAATTATATAACCACACAGATTTGGCTTTGTGAACACATAATAGACTGCTGCTTTGCTCACATTGCAAACTAAAATTAAGATTCAAATACAACTGGAAGAACATTGTGGGAAAGAATAAAGAATATATTGGCCAGAAATTCTTGTCTTTTAAGAGATGGAAATTCAAAAGATTATTTTTAAGAAGAGATGGAAAATTTTATAGTATGATTAAAATAATGTTTTTGAAATGTAGGTCACCAGTCATGCCGGCTATAGAATTTCTATATATTCATGAGGAGAAATACAGCTTGTTAGACATATGTTTCATCACAAAATGACGATTATCAGTGAAATCTCATTTTAAGTCAGATAAAAAATTAAACATAGTTCTTCCCACCACAGTTACTAACAAACTAACTTCCAAAGAAATAATTTTTCAAAACTACCTCCCCATCAGATCTCACCCATATCACATCAAAAACCACTGCTGTTTCCAAAGGGTTGATAAGATCCAATTAATCCAAATGCCAACTTCACCAAGGCTAACGGATTTACAGCATGGTACAAATCCTTGAGGTTCATTGTGCCTAAATTTACAGAAAATGTGCAAAAGGTTTTCCAGAGTATAATAAATGAACTAGGGGAGATAACCCATTCAATTAGATTGTGTTTGATTAGAGAACAGGTTAAAGAAAGTGAGTTTGTGCTGCACAGGAGAGGAATTAACCACTCAGGGAAGAGTTATTGGAGCTTTGTAGTTGGGGCTTTGATATAACCCCAGAATTCACGTGAGCCTGTGTGTACTACATAAACTCCAGAACAGGTTGGGATCTCATCTGTTTGACTTGATGACCTGTCCGATAGCTACCATTAATTGCTCATCATAATCTTGTTAAAATGTACCCAAAGGTCAAGTAAATCAGTATTCTATAGTCTTAGATAAAACAGATTAACTTGTAAGTTTCCATTTTCCCACTGTTAACCATCTTTCAAACTGGCATTACTTACACTGCAGGTAGGTGCATGCCATTTCTTGTAACTGCATTTCTTGGCAAAGGTATCACTCCCACAGGTAGTTCTTAGGTTGGAGGGAGAAGTCAACTTCAATTTTTATGGCCCTTAAAAGAATACAAACTTTTTTTTTCTTCCATTTCTGAAAGTAAATGAAGAGACTTTCAGAAGAATCTGGAACACGACTAACTGTTTCCACAGCCTACAGAAAGTAATCAAAGACTTAGATTTAAAATAAAATTTGAAACAATGTTCGCCTTCTTAGGATAAACAAACTATTAATGCTCAACATCCTCCACTCATAGCAGCAGCTTATTTCACAGTTTCCATTTTAGTTACAGCTGTTACACTTCAAAATTGTGTCATATGCATAACATCCAGGATACAATCCAGGAAACAAGAACTATACTTTATGGCTAGGTATCAAAACTTCAAGTGTATTATTGCTTGAAAAAAAAGCAAAGCCTCCTTTCTACACTTCCTTAATTGGTTCATTAGCAGTAATGAAACTTAGCTCCCTAACGTATATCTGAGTCAGCAAATTCTTCGTCTAGGCTCAGACAAGCTAGAGAAGTAACATCTCCAGATGGAAATTAATTATTAAGCCACATTTATCAAGCGAGAGCAGCAAGGTGGCTGACTTCCTAGGCAACTGCTAGTGGCCTGAAAGCACTTGTGTAGTCTTTATGCACATCTAAGACAGCTGGATTTGCTCAGATGTCCAAATTAGGTTGCTTACATCAAACCCTAAAGGCCAGGACACAGAGACCAATACGTGCTGCTGTGATCTCTCCTCTCCACTTACACCTAGTCTCTTCCACAAAACAATACTGAGGTGCAGTAACTAGCTACAACTGACAGCAGTCTCAAGCTCCCTGTTTTTGCTTACTCCAGCTGTACAAAACCTACAGTCACATGTTCACCTTTTCTAAAAGAGCCACTCTTCCTTCTGCCTGGTGATGAAAAAATTCCAAAGAGGTTCTGTTCTATTAAGGAGTACATTTCTGAAATCTTTTGAAATTTTCACATCAGGAAACTAATTTATGATCCATGGGATATTTTGTTTACCCACCACTCCCAAAGTAAGCTAAGGACAACAGCCCAGGTTTTAGAGATTATCTGAAACAGAATTGCATGATGGATTCACATTTGAGAAACACATCTGAGAACAGAGTGCATTCAGTACTTTAATATTCCATTCTAGACTCCAGGTGCTGTAGAAAATGACAGACTCACTTTTTCCTCAACCTGAATTTACTCACGGCCTCTGGTCACTCTGCTAATATTGACCTTTAGCTTTCCTGGTCCCTGTAGTTTATTCCTTTGACATATATATAGGCAGCAATCATAACTTGCCTTACTTACCTAATCTAAACAAACAAAATCTTTTAAGTGTTCTCTGATATGATAAGCTACCCATTTTCCAGATAACCTGAGTGGCTCTTCTGTACAACTGATAAAGTTAGAACACAGCTTTCTTGAAAACTGACAGCCTAAGTCATGAAAAGTGTTCTCTGCAGCTCTTACAAGGGCCATAGGATTAACTGCTTCCTTGTCTCTCCACTAAATATATGGATGTTCTCAACTCTGAAATCCAAATTTCAACAAATAGGGCTTATACTCCCTCTAACAAGCACCCCAGGTATTGATATGACCAACCCCGTTTTCATTCTCATTTCTGTCTGCAAATCATCTGGCCTTCTGTTCTTCCTCAGTTTTACATATACCACTGCCCTCATCCTCATTTCTCACTGACTTTTTGTTTTTAAAAAAAAGACAAAGCTGCTTTTCTTCTTTCCTTACTTATCATCATTCCTCACTGTCCTTTTTTACTATACATTCTGGATATTTCCAAAGAAGTTCTGTAAGCTACAAACCAGTTCCCTCAAGGAACAAGTAAAATAAAGCCTACAAAAAGTATAGAGAAAGTTGTTTGCTACAGTCTCCCTGCTAGTTTTCTTGGTCAAAAGGTTATTTTGAAACCTACCGATGATCCGTTCAATGGCTCCAGCTAAACATCTGACTTATTTCATTCTGCTTCATTATTTGTGAAATGTAGTTACATATATATGTGAAATGTATATATATATATATACACACATATATATATTATGTATATATATATTTCTTTATAGCTTGATAGAATATTATAAAATCACAGCATTTACTTAATCTCTCAGAGATAAGTGGACACCTTTTTGATAGGATAGAGGTCCTCCAAGTATTATACTTTACACCATTACACAAATTTACTTCTGCCATGGCAAAAGAGCAATACAAACATACTCATTCATTCATTTCCATAATTATTACACATTGCAAGCTAAAAAACATTCCTTGTAACAGCCTTGCTATGATTCCAGATCTGCAAATGAAAATACGCCCAACTCCTAGCAACAAAACCTAAGCCAGTCATATATGATGATGGTATTTATCATAGAATCAGAGAATGGCCTGGGTTGAAAAGGACCTTAAAGACCATCTAGTTTCAACCCCCCTGCTCTGGGCAGGGTTGCCAACTACTAGAGCAGGCTGCCCAGCGCCACATCCAGCCTGGCCTTGAATGCCTCCAGGGATGGGGCATCCACAACCTCTCTGGGCAACCTGTTCCAGTGCCTCACCACCCTCTGAGTGAAAAACTTCCTCCTAATATCCAACCTAAATCTCCCCTGTCTTAGTTTGTAACCATTCCCCCTTGTCCTATCACTATCAACGTGTGTGAACAGGCGTTCCCCCTCCTGTTTATACGCTCCCTTCAGGTACTGGAAGGCCGCAATGAGGTCTCCCCGGAGCCTTCTCTTCTCCAAGCTAAACAAGCCCAGTTCCCTCAACCTTTCTTCATAGGAGAGGTGTTCCAGCCCTCTGATCATCTTAGTGGCCCTCCTCTGGACCCGTTCCAAGAGCTCCACATCCTTCTTGTGCTGGGGGCCCCAGGCCTGCACGCAGTATTCCAGGTGGGGTCTCACCAGAGCAGAGTAGAGGGGGACAATCACCTCCCTCTCCCTGCTGGCCACCCCTTTTTTAATGCAGCCCAGGACATAGTTGGCCTTCCGGGCCGCAAGCGCGCACTGCCGGCTCATGTCCAGCTTCTCGTCCAGCAGGACCCCCAAGTCCTTCTCCGCAGGGCTGCTCTCGAGTTCTTCTTCTCCCAGTCTGTATAAGTACCTGGGATTGCCCCAGCCCAAGTGCATCACCTTGCTCTTGGCCTTGTTGAACCTCATTAGGTTCTCTTGGGCCCACTTCTCCAGCCTGTCCAGGTCCCTCTGGATGGCATCCCTTCCTTCTATCGTATCAACTGCACCGCTCAGCTTGGTGTCATCCGCAAACTTGCTGAGGGTGCACTCAATTCCGTCGTCTATGTCATTGATAAAGATGTTGAAGAGCACCGTTCCCAAGACCGACCCCTGAGGGACACTGCTTGTGACCGGCCTCCACCCAGACATAGAACTATTGACGACAACCCTTTGGCTGCGACCAGCCAACCAATTCTTAATCCACCTAACAGTCCATCCTTCAAATCCATACCTCTCCAGTTTAGAGAGAAGAATGTGGTGAGGGACCATATCAAAGGCTTTGCTCAATTTATCACAGAAGTCTGAGGTGCACAAGTCAGAAAACAGTTATTCATGGGCCAGCCCTAAGATTTTGGTGTTTATGTCTAAAGTTCTTTTCCCTTCATTAGGAAGGTCTCTGAATGTATTAGCAGAGAGAAAGAGAACATTATACGTGAAATCATAACTGTGATCTCTCCCAGTTTTGAACAGCCTATGGAAGCAATCTAGGCAAAACAGCAAAAAAAAAAGGTATTTTAAAAAAATCCTGTCTTGATCTAATATGCTGTGTATTAAAGAAAACCAGCCAATTTCTTCCTAGAGGCTTACTTTACATCTAAATTTAACCCTTCTGCCAAATCTTCATTAGCAGTAACAAAGCAGTTCAATTCTTCAGTGTCATTAATAAACATTAGGTCAAGCCTCATTTCTCAGGCAGACATACAGGGAAATTAACACTGGCTGTTTAACGAGCTGTACTTCATCTCCTCACAAATGCTGAATCAAATGACTTTAAAAAACGCACTTTATAGAAAACAGAAAAGAAAATAGGAAGCCTTAGTCACCCGCTACTCCTTTTCCAAAGCACAGAAACCGCAATTTAAAGCCTCCTTTCCAACCTGCTTGTGGGAGCAGCTCACCATTTCCCCCCAGAGTAACACCCCACTCACACTTTGTTGCTGCTGAGCCCTAGGGCTGTATCCCACTTGCTGTGCTTGGAAACAAGACCTCATCTGAGCTGCAGCTGCCCTGCACTATGGGCTACCTTTAACCATTCCCACTTTTGATCCTCCCACCAGTTTCCTCAATCGTCTCTTACCTAACACCTACTGTTTAGCATTTCACCACACAGGACCACCTACAGTCCCTGCCACTCTACACAAACTTGTTAAACTGCCTCCCATATCTCCCTCTTCTCCTTGATCTAGAACTTTTGTACTGTAAGTTTACACTTAGTTTAGGCTAGAGACTTCCTCCGCAAAGAAGCTGCTTAATTTGTTCTGATACAAAACTGATAAAGCCTTTATACAAGTTCATAAAAACAGGCCTACTGCCCAAAAGACCTCAACAGAAAACACCTGAACACAATTCTTGTCTTCCATCTTGTCCTTGTAATTAACTTTCCTTGTAATCCTCACTCTGTGCTTTGCAATTCTTCACCTCACAGCTAACTGCTGATCAGTTTAAATGAAATTGACGCTGAAGCAGGAAGGCAGCTGCTAAATATGCAAACATGAAGGAACCCCCTCAGCTGAAGGGACCATTGGAAACTGACTGCATAGAAAAATCAGTTCCTAACCTGCACAAAGATTGTGCAAGAAAAGTTCTCTTTTCACCAACAATGCAGCAAACAGAGACTTGAATATAATATAAACCTTCAAGCCCATCCTAGTTCTCACTGATGAATGCGTTTTGCTTTGCCTAGCTGACTTAAAGAGTAGTTCGAGGAAACAAGTAGCTAAGTAGGTGCTGGTGAATACCATTGGGACATGCCTGCTCTGTATGTTATAGTAAATGAAGGAGAATAGCTCTGGGCCTGGAAATGCTACATGTGACTCCCTGAAACTAAACTTTGCACCGAGATGAAGAACAAATATTTCAGAAGTAACATTCCTAACAATATTACTGCTGCAAACTGTGGAAATGTGAGGTGTAGCTTCCATCTTTTGTAGTGACATCCACGAAAAGGAACATTATGAAAGCTCAAATGTGAGGATTCCCTCATACATTGGGGTATCTTCCCAATATTTAATTCCCTGGAAACCCCAAACCCAACATCTGTTGTAGTTCTCCAGGCATAGACACCTTGTGAGTCTGTACTACCTCTGGTCCTGAAACAGAATATCTATGAGTGCAAGTCCTGGAAAACTGTCCCTCTCAGTAGATGTATTCCTTCTCCACTCCCATCTCAAACCCTGTGCAGACTGATGTACATAATCTTATTTCTTCTAAAGTAAAGGAGAATCTCATATAAACTCAGGATAGCCCCCACCAAACAAGATTACACAAAATTCATGAAATTTAAATAAAATGTGCTGTAAAAACAGTGATTTGGCAATTTTTCAAGTCATGTGGGTCGAGTTCCTAGCAATAAAAGAAAATACTTAAAAATGAGAACATTAAGGTAGAGGCCACAATTTTGTGAATAGTCTACATTTATTCATTCTTCTGTATGCTCTTAAATCATTAGGAAGACTAAAGTGAATAAAAACTTCACAGAATCACAGAATGCTTGAGGTTGGAAGAGACCTCTGGAGGTCATCTGATCCATCCCCCCCTGCTCAAGCAGAGACACCTAGAGCTGGTTGCCCCGGACCACATCCAACTTAATTTCATAGGCTTGAATTCTGAGTATCCATAATTTTTAATTCTATGCATCTTATCAGTCCTGAATACATGCACTTAAGTAGAATACCTTAAGACTTCCCCTCTAGTTTTTCATGAAGATTGGAGAGAAATGGAGTACAGTGAACAAGGTGTTCATTTGAAAAAGGGATAAAAGATTAGGAAACAGTACTTCCTAAGGACAATAATAAAGAATAAATGCAGCATACTACAACTCCAGCTCTTGCTGCATTTTGAGTCATGTCTGTGAAGACTGCCTTGGTCACACAGAAGTCAGTTTCTTCTATCTCACTACCCAGCAGCTCAGGGCCAGCCTGTTGATAACAAACATTGTGTTTCATGAGCCCTTAAGAGTACAGCCGGCCTCTGCCTCCAGCTCACAGGCAGAGATGAGATTCCCCAATCTCATAGGTGAGCTGCCTTCTGCTCCTCAACCTTAGTTCTCCCTCTACCAACATGAAAGCGTTTTTTTTTTTCCTTTGGCACCAACTTGAAGAATTTGTCAGAGACTGAAGGATCCTATCTACTTTTAATGTCTCCTAAGGACATAAATTTCCCTTTCTCCATATCAGCACGTAATGGATACAATTCAGTAGTCTGAAATCAATAAACAATTTTATCCCACAGCAGGAGAACTTCATGGAAGGAGGAAAGTTGATTAAAATGGTTCAGAATCAAAATTCCCAACTGAATATACCTTGTTTTCACATTTTTTGAAGGGAGAAAATATATTTATATGTGCATGATCAGGAGATGGAACAATATACCTAACCGAGTACCTAAGAATGTAAGATATTTTTAAATATTTTATTTAGTACAAATATTTCACAGGGGAATTGTATTCTATTGTTTTATGAGGGTTAACCTTGGCACTGGCAAAAGATAGCAAGTGTTTGTTTAAAGAATACTGAAGGGCAAAGCCATAACTACACTAAATCTATATTTCCCATGTGCAGCTTTGTCCTCAAGTGTTCTTAATTTCTTGTGTATTTTCAACTTGTGTAATGTGGTCATATAAATATTAGAAAAATAAGGAGTCATTATAATCCAAACAATAAGAGCAAGAGTCCAACACAGTAGTTCAGAATAGAAAGACAAATGCAATTTTTAGAAACCTAATTGAATGTCAGCAGCAGAAATTCCACAGTGTGGGGAAAAAAACATTACCCCACCTTAGGCTGTCACGAGAGAGCAAGAAAAAATAGGTGTATTGGGAAAGATAGCTAACTTTTTCTATTACTCTTTTTTACCACAGAAAGCCACCAATGAAATTTAAGACACCAGGAAGAAAAGTGCAGAATGTGGTATGTGGAAGGCACCCTGCAAAAAATTCAGAGCTAGGAGATGTAGAAACATGATCTTAAATTTTGACACACATTTTTCCCATTGAAACTCTATTGAGTCTTATCACAGGCCTTAGTTACACACAGCAGATAGGGAAAGTAAGTCTAAAGCCCAACAGAACACTTTTTTGATTTCTGGAGAATCAAGAAGTAAGACAACAGAGGGTTCAGTAGGAGAGTTACTCCTGATTTTGCCATAAAATCATGAAAAAAATACAATCTTACAAAGATCCAAATAACGTCTTTGGAAAAGGTGACCTCAGGTGACTTGGATGCTTTTAGTTGTGTAACAGGGCTCTCAAAAGTGATCCCATGTGGCAATTTCTCTTGACACTTACCTCTCTCCAGTGCGATGAAAGAGGAAATGCACTGTAAGAATTCATATCCATCAAACATCACTGGAGATGCAGTCCAGCCAGAAAACTCAGCCTAGCAAGGAGAATAGAAAAAAAAGTAATATTAAAGACAGCTCTCAAGTAATGCTGCAACATCATTTCGAACATCAGAGTGCTTCAGACTATTAATAAAATTTGAAAATACTTCAGATTGGGCCTTTTTATTGTTTCAGTGGAATATCATTAAGTTTCTATAAAAACATAGATTAAAAAAAAAACTTTGAAAGCATCTAATAATGCAAATCAAATGTTTCAATAGCTCTACTTATATTTACTATTCAATAAGCATTCATAAAAATCAAATTACAGCTTTCCATTTGTCACATTTTAAACCATAAGTGCAAAATGACATCAATATCTCCCCGGTTAGGAGTTCACCCACAAAGAGATGGAATAAAGCAGAGCCTTTGTCAAACAGTCCTCATATTCAACTTTCTTTCAAGTTTACTGGGATATGTGCTCGCTGGATGGCATCACATGGTTTGCAGAATACTCATCTCCTGTTCCCTCTTAAGCTATTGAGGGAATTGGGAAAAAAATGGACTTGTGACCTCAAAGTGTTTGGCATAAGACCCTCATCTTTCATGCAGCATTTAATAAAATCACTGGTAGAGTTTTCAAGTACTCTTAAATTAACGGTTCTAATTAAGCCAAATATATTTACTTTTTCCTGTGTGACATCTTCTGCCAAGCTACACATGATCCTTTCTCCCTTTTTGAATCCTAAGTTTAATACACCTCACATATGTATACTACAAGTTTCTAAAAGCCTTGCTTGTGTTGCTGTTGTGGAATAATTTGTTTTTAATGAGCTATTTCAATTCTCTCTCATTTGCTCACTGGCTTCAACACCACGCTGTGTGGAGAACCAATGCAAAACACCCACTGAAACCACTGCCCTACTGTTGTCTCAGCTCACAGTTGCTCCTTCCCCTGCCTCAGCCTCTCCACATCTCACACGTATCCCCAGGCTTTCCCTCTTTTATGCTTTCTTACCCCAGAACAGACGTATTTTTGAAGGAAAGTGAGATGGAAGCCACCGGCTGACCCAGAGTACTCACTCGGGAAAGCCTCCCAAGGCGGCAGTGTCGGGACGTCCCTTTCACAAGGGACACTGATCGGCAGCTGAGGGCACGACCCATGAGGTAAAAAACAAGGAGCAGAAGCTAAGGGCGCTATAAGGGAGCAGGATGAGAGAGCCCAAACGCACGCCCTGCCGCTGGGGCTCTTTGCAGCTCCTTTTCCACCCCCATCTTCCCCCATTTTCTCTCGCTGCCGTGAGCGACCCCCCCTCAGAGCAGCGCACGCACCAGAAGAGGAGCCATCAGCTCTGGCGGACCTCAGAGCGCGGTGCAACGGGGCTGCGGGGAAAGAAGGAAGGAGGCTCCCGCAGGAGGAGCGCTGAGGCACGGACCGGCTCACGCCCCGCATCANTCCAGCCAATAACGGCCTCTGTTTACCTCGGGGCTCGTTGCATATTCATGAGGGAGCCCTTCCCGCACCCGGCCGTGCCGCAGCGGCTCCGAGCCGGGGTGGGGGCGGAGCGATCGATCC
>VXAA01003774.1:49610-59766 GCA_013399115.1 Anseranas semipalmata | reverse complement strand
CAGGCGGCGGCTGCCGGGCCCGGCTGCCCCGGGGTTGGGTTTCGCCGTGAGCGGTGCGGGGGAGGAGGGAGCTTCCCCTGCAGAGCAGCGCGCCCCTCGGACCCCCTTCCGGAAGTTTGTCCCCGGTCGGGTGTTCCCTTGGAGAAACGAGCTGCTTTCTGGGTTCGTGGAGCCGCCCCTGCGCCAGGCAGGCTGCTCAGGGGTGCCCGTCCTCTCAGCAGTCTGCAAATGGTTAGCTGGTAATTCTAGAGTCACAGGGCTGCTGCCTTGCTTGAATGCGTTTCAGTGCTGTGGTGTGTGCCGCTTCTGGGTGCGGGGCTTGATGTGATCCTGCAGCTCTGCGCCCATGAAGGCAGAAGAAATTGGAGGGAAGAACATAGCTAGAAGTAAACGCATGGCCCTTGTTGCCCTGCATAGGTTTGAGGTAACTCATTCACCTTTGCAGGTATTTATCTTCTAAAGCTTCGTAATGTGCAATGCCCACTTACGTAGCTTGCAGTTCCTCTAGGGATAGAGTGGGAATGACACCTGGCTTGAAACAGAAAGCTAGGGAGCCCGTTTGTAACAGTAAAGGTGTGTTGGGGTAGCAAGCATGGCTGTGTGGAAGTAGGGGAAGTGACAGAACTGAGAATACACTTTGCATCCCATGAGAGGGCTTGAAGCTTGGATTTCTGTTAGTGCTGCTCCTTTACAAAATCCCTGGACTGGGGTGTTTGACGTGGAAGGAGGATGCAGTGTTTATTCTGGGCAGGTCTGGGCAGCTTGACTGTATGTGAGCACACACTCTGCATTCGACACACTTTGCTGGTTTCCAGCATTGCGCGCCTGATTTAGTGCTTATGCAGGGGCTTCCGCCACCACCCTCCCACTTCTCTCCCTCTAAGAGGAAAGGGATTACACAGCAGCAGGCCCAAGATGTGTTGTTCTGCACTTTTTTCTTCATAGAATCATTTAGGTTGGAAAAGACCTCTTAAGATCATCAAGTCCAACCTTTAGCCTAACACTGCTGAGTCCACCATTAAACCATGTAACCATCACATCCTTGTAAACACTCAAAAACAGTAGAAAGAGTGCTTATTGTGGCACTTTAAGACCTCTCTGCAAGGGAGAGATTAGTAAGAAATTGTATGTGATGACTGAGACAGGATTCAAACCTGTAAACTTACGACCAAATGAAGATTGCTGAGCTCAATGAGCTCGTTCCTTCTTCAAGAAGAGTCTGGTCAACAGGTAGCTGCCAGCCAGTTGGGTCAGGGGTTATATTGTGAGGAAAGGGCTGACAGACTTTTCCTCATGTGCCAGCCACACATTTCCTGTAACCTTAGCTCAGCAAAGCTAACAGTGTATATTTGGTCATATTTAGAAGTAGGAAAGTACTTCAGGGCCATCACATGACTTTTTTGCTAGCATGGTGGACTGTAGATCGCTGGAGTGATCTTTAGTCTTCAGTGAAACTTGAAAAGGAAGGAAGCTTTGTCTTCCTTTAGGTTTCAGTGGAGGCTGTATGGAAACAACATGATTGTCTTAATCTGCTGACCCTTTTTGTAATGTCTATGTTAAGTCTTTAATTCCTGTTTTCTTTACTGAGACTGTAAGTGATGACATTGCTGTTTTAGTAATGTAGGTGGGGCCATTCTGGGATTTTTTTGTAGCTGCCTAGCTTGTTTTGTGACAATTCAACAACAGCTGTCAAACTTCTGGGCAATTAACAGTTCATGTAGGAAGTTGAAGTTTCATTTCTAATAATCCCTCCCCCTTCCATTTCTTCCTATCTCTGCATCCTTATCCCTTTCCAACAGGCTTGATTAACTGTTTTAGCAGTCCTGAGCACTGGTGCAGTGGTGGTAGGAAAATTGTTCAGCAATTACTACCTGCTTTGATTTTTTTGAAAGTAATTTTACACAGTTTCATTTTTTGAGAATCTCATCTCTCTGCTTCATAACTGCACATCAGCTGTAAATGTGACCAATATTGTATGATAGAAGTACTGATTTAGTGTCTAAAAATAGATAATTCAGTACTCATTTTGGAATGGCTTGAGTATCAGGTCTAGCACCATTAATGATTGAAATGGTGCATTTTTTTAGAAAAGAAAGCTCTTCTACATGATTTTGTTGGACTAGTTCATGCATCAGCCAGTACACCAACAAAGTACTACTTTTACATGCACCCCCCACCCACTGCACTTCTTAGGCCTTCTTGACTTTAAATAGGTTCTCTGAAGGTGTATTTGTAAGCATAACAGCAGTCCCATTTAGAAGTAGAAAATGCATAACGTGGGAAGAACATCACATTTATCGGAAATAAGGTAGAAAAATAAATTCCATGTTAATAAGAGAAAAAGCGTTACTACCTTTTAAGAACATGTTCCATACAGAAAAGCAGTTGTAACTGGTACAACTTGTAAGCAATTAGTTACATGCAGTAACTTTGCTGTCATCTTAAGACATTTAAATGTAGTTTTCTAGGCTATATGCAAAACCACCATCGTGCACCCCATACTGCAGGGTAGTTGCAGGGAGCCTACCAGAATGGATCATTAGTGTAGCTGGAGTTCAGTTTCACGCTGTGACACATTTGCGGTCACTTACTTAGCTTACTAGTGCTTGTCATGATGAACCTATTTGTCAGGATCTGCTTCTACAAACCATGTAGCTACCACCGAGCTCCGTTTGTTGATCATTTCTTGTCCTTGTGGGAACAGGAGCTAGCTGAGATGCCTGTAATGTTGGATCCTGGTACAAAATCATACTTCACATGAAGCTCAACTTTCCTTTGAGGTACTTGGTTGCATTGCTCAGAACTCATCTTTTTCAGGAATCAAACTGTTTTTTTATATTGTCTGTTTTCCATTTTGTAGTCAGATAGCAACCGTTGTCATTGTAGACAGCATGTTGGCCATGTAAACTCAGGTGCTTTTATTCCAAAATCCCTGTGGTAGTTGAAATAGTCAAAACTCAAGTGTATTTAAGATAAAGTTTGAATTCTTTAGAAAGATCAGATACTGTACATGGGAAGGATTCTAGTTTTTTGTTTGATTTAGGAAGATACTAGTTAATAACTTAAAAAGTAGGGTGGTGACTTTCTTTTTTACTGCCTTTCAGAGAATAATTGAGCTGTAACCGAGTTACCAAGCACCTGGACTACCTTCTTCCTTAAAATACATACCTGGCATAACCCTTGAATGTCTTTGAGAACTAGTTCTTCCTGTTGTAAGGCATAGGAGAGGGTTAGTACCTTCCTGCCTCAACTTTAGGTTAATTTTGTGTTCAGGCACCCTTCTGCAGGGAGGGAAAAAAAAAAGCATTTCTTAAAGCAGCAGCAGTAGTAGTAGTTGGGTTTTGCTCAATGAGGTGAGCAAACTGCATGAAAATAGCTGTATTTGAAGAACTGTGAAGCTGATGTGTTTCTCATATTTCCTTCTAGTAGGCTGATGTTTTCAGCTGCCAAGCTGTTTTATTTGATACAAGTGTCACGTTGTAAGTATTTATTTGCCCTTGGTCCTAACTGAAGCTACACTTTATGTGTTAGTGTTTGTTTTGGATAATGGAAACCAGTGATGCTTGTTCCCCGTGTGTTATTTTTTCCAATTTTCACTTGCAGGTTTTTGTATGTCAGCATATCAGGGGAATTTCATTTCTACACTGTTACTTAGAAGCAGCAAGTTTGATTAGTATTTTTTAGTTCAAGGAAGTTAACTGAAAACTTACACTTTTTTTTTTAAACTTCAGCAAAAAGTATAATTGGTGAATAAGGGGGTTGGGGCTTCTAGCTGCCAGTACTCCTAGCCAGTATATTAATGCTAAAGATAGAAAGATGTATAATGTACAAGTTTAGCAGTATAATAGGAAAACCCTGAACCTTCCAGAGTAATGAGATGCATTCTTGCTGTTTCTGAAAATTTTACTTCCTAAAGGCCTTAAACTGTAAGCTTAATATCCAGACCTGCAACTTACCTGTTGACATGAAAGCCAGTTACTGTTGTGCTGTAAGACAGGTCTATGAAATTGGTGGTCGATTTGGACCTGAATTTGTGGTAAGTGATAAAGAGATTAGAAGGCATTCTGCTTGCAAGTGGCTTGGTGTTTTTTTGACAGTTTTGAGCTCAGTTTTCTTACTGTTTATCTTGTCAGTCAGTATTTGCATGGAACTTTTTCATACAGGACAGAGAAGCAGCAGTTAAAATAGATGAATGAATGTAGACCCAAGATAACAGGGTCAAGGGTTATCTTTGAGGCTGTAGTCACAAACGATGTGAAAGGTGGATCTAAGATTAGTGCTATGCAGCCTCATCTTGTGTTAGTGTAAAATACGTAATTATCTAAAGGAATAAAAGCTGGTGATTCCTAGACAGATGTAGTTACAATTATAGGTCAGCTATAACAGTGGCACTGGGAATATTAATCTGCTTGGGAGCATTTGTAGACAGTCCAGTGGCTGAAGTGTTGAGACCCTCATCCACACTCAAGCTCTCTGCTTTTACTGCAGGGGTGTAATGTAGCAGCAGACGGTACTCCAAAGTTCTGGACAAGGGCAGTGATGATTCCTAGAAAGGTACTCTCAACCCTCAGTACTAAAAGAAGGTTTTCTCATCCAGCTGTTTCTGGAAATAAAACCTGTGATTTGAATGCTGAACAGGATAGGTTTTGAAGCATGTGCATATTTCTTTCCTTGCATATTGTCAGAGACTTATCTGGGGCAAGCCTGTTCTGAGGGTCTGTACTGAAGTGCTAGCAGAGTTTAAAGCCTATATATGTCCAGGCTTGCTGTTAATCAGGTGAGGTGATGGACTTCTTAAAGGTACATCTGGGATCAAATTAAATGCTTTTTATTTTCCATGGGTGATCTCTGGATTAGGCTGCAGTTTAGAAAATGCTTGTGTTGCAGTCTTCCTAAATTCTTCTGTCGAAGGGATGTCAAGTAGAGACAACTGTTCTTGGTTTTACTGTTGATCTGTTTTAAGTTTGGTAAGTATGTGTCTATCTGTTTCACTGAGTGCATTGTCTCTTGTGCTGCCTTGCACAGTTTAAGCTAAATATTTAATTTTCTAACTTGTCTGGGTTAATATTGGTCTTTTCATCTTTCTTTTTTCCCCATGTGTTTTTTCGTGGATTTACTCTGAGTAGATTAGCACCTACAGGTGGATTATCATGCCCTTATATGATCAGATGTTTCTGATGAAAGTCAGATTTGTAAATTTTTTACCAGCACTTGGCAAAGCTCACAAAGGCTTGTAGTAAACATTGATTAGAGACAAATGTCAAATTTAGGATAGGTAAGATGAGTAAGTGAGGTCTTTAATGACATTCATTAGAGTGAAGTGATTGCAAAACAGTTTGTTTGTTTGTTTGTTTTTTTTCCCAATTGGGAAGGTTTGGAATTAAAGGCTGGGTCCATGTCCTGGCTTACATGTTAGCGAAATGCCTTGCCTTGCTTCGGAGTTAGCACTGTGACCTGCCTTGCAGTGCTGGCCAGAGCTTCCAGGCGACTCTCAGCTGCCTACCAGGCATCTCCTGACAGGAGCATCTCACATTCTGCTCTTTCCACTTCCCATTTATGCTCTGTAAGCAGCAGACTGGTTGCTTTCCCACTCTGGTGAAACTCATCTAATCCTGGAGAAAAAGTTATGTATTTGTAACTGTTTTCACAGTCAGAGTTAATGGGGACCAGTACATGACTGGAGATGCCGAAGCCCAGGGTATTTTTAGGTAATAGAAATTTCTGAAGTAGTTTACAAAATCTCACCTGTGGCAATCGGGAAGAATAAATCTGATTATCTTCTAATTTTTGAGAAATGTTTTTCTGAACTGTGCTACTCCCTAACTTGTGTTAAGTCACAAATTAAAAAACAAAACCACACGCATGCACACAAAAACCACACACACAAAAAAACCGAGATTTGAGCCTAAGGGGAGGGCAGCCAGAGCGGTAGTGGCGGTCTGCTGGCAATTTATAGAACACTGCTAAGCTGGAGCTGGCGGCTGCCTGTTCCTGGTGTGCCAGGGTCTGCAGCACAAAGAAGTAGCTGTCTCTTTCACAGTATTTCTAGTTGGGTGTTAAATAAGCAAGGCTGGAAACATTTCTAAGTAAAATACTGTGGTGGCAGAACAGCTGGCATGCTTCCTAAAAGTTGCTTATTTTTACAGGTTGCATAGTTATTGAATTGTCTCTTCATTTATCACTGAGGTTTCTCATGAACAGATTTTTTTTGCCAAGCCTTGCAGTATTTCCCTTCAAGTTCAAGTGAGCTGTATAAATCAGTGGAGTTCCTCTATCAGTAAGAAACAGTGCCAAGAGTGCTGATTGTTTGAAATCACGACTTGAATGGCAGCAAGTGGTGCAGGTAAAGGTGCCCAGTTCTTAAAGGGAGGCAGGTGGCCGGCTGCTCCTCTTGCTGTGTGTGTAAAATGGTGCGGCTGCTCTCATGGAGCAGCACTTCTGTAGGCAGACTTGGAAAGAGCAAGCATCGAGCAGCTGTGTCTGTTCTCTTCCGTAGCAGTCTAGTAATCCTTTGCCGAGGGGACTGTTTGTAACCCAGCTGCAGAAGTGTCTGACAAGTGCTATTGCAGTCAGGCGTCCCTTGGGGCCAGCTGGGTGTGGTGCAGGGGAGCGTGCAGGTTACAAGCTCCAGCTCGGTGTTAATCTT
This sequence comes from Anseranas semipalmata, assembly GCA_013399115.1. NCBI lineage: Eukaryota > Metazoa > Chordata > Aves > Anseriformes > Anseranatidae > Anseranas > Anseranas semipalmata. Next base: position 53,120 of record VXAA01003774.1, on the reverse strand, counting down.
CAACTTTGGAAAAATTTTCCAGTGCGGAGTAGCTGTGGAGCCAGTAGCATTAAAGGCTCCAAATTCCAAGCCCTGTTGTTGAATAGGGGCTGAATTTTCTCCTCATTTCTTCCCCCTTCCGTAGTATTTTTCATCTCATTAATATAAACCATACCACGTGCTTTCTCTTGCTGTTGGCTTGAACACAAGTCCTCACGTAACCTGCCCAAAATCAAATGCAGGTCTTAGTGGGAAACAGGTGCTGGGGGATCAGAAACAGGGGTTGCAAGAAAGTAAATAAACTCTGAAGCCAGCTTCCTCCATTGCCTACACGCACGTTACCATGCAGCACTGGCTGCTGTTGAATTGCGGGAAGCGCAGTAACTTGCTGTCTGTCTTGAAGGTGCACTTCAAGCTATGAAAGTTCTGTCAAGCTGTCTTGGGGGCTGGCCTACGCGGGGCTCTCATATGGTATTGCATGTCATAAACCCCACGTGGGGGTTCCTACTGCTTGCAACGCTGGCTAAAATACATTTTTGGACACCTAGTCTGTGTATTCCTACAAGTCTTATTTTAAAAATGTGTTTGTAGGTTACCGTTAGAAGAGCAGGCAAGTGAAATGCTCTTTCAGAGATGTTTTAAAGATGCTTCTCTAAAAGCTGTATCAGGCTGTTACTGCATGCGTATGGCACACCGGGACACTGGCTTCCATCTTCCTGTGAGAATGCTTTTTTCCAGACTGACAAACTTGATTTCTTTCCTCAATTAAAACTTGGAAGAGGGTGAACTTCAGCCTAATGTTGGAGTTAGGGGTGGGACAAGATGCCTTCAGGCTCCAGTAATAGGCTATCTCTGGGTCATTAATTTAAATACAGCGTTAAGTGAACATCATCAAACATTATAACTCTTTGCAGCTGTTTGGTACTATTAGTTCAATTCCTACAAACAGATCAGCCTTTTAGGATGTAATGCTGTACTAGTAACTGCCATTTTAGTATTGTTTGCAGCAGCAGAGAAGTGTACTTGACAGACTTTTCTATGAAAGTCTGTAGGAGATCTTGAGTCCTAGGTATTACTGCTGCTTTGTACTGAACTCTCCTTTGTGTTTTGGAAGACATTGTTCAAAAATACTATTGAACTAATCTTGCAGCTCTTTAAAAATTTGTTTCAGTAAATAGCTGAGAATTATCTTATTCTCAGTGCTTGTCAGGGTCAAACACCAGCTCTACTTACTGCTTCAGAGAAGTGAATACTGAGCCCTTTGAGTTTAGTGCAAATTATATTTGTGTGATTGCTAGTGGGTTTCAGACTGAGTTGTCAGTAACATTAATGAGTACCCTGATTTAAATCTGTTTTTAAACACAAAAACAATAAGTGCATACTATGTCCTGGTCATAATTATATAAAGGGTATTTGGTGAAGTTGAGACAACACTGGTCTTGGAAAAAGTTCAAGGGAAGCATTTATTTTTGTAACAGTAAAGTCAAAGAATTTGGGGTTATCTTTGGGATCAAAATTTGTGGATTTGATACTTTTCCCACAGAGACTGAATGTGGTCATAGTTAAACAGGAGTGTAGATAATTATTAATTAGCTTATGAACAAGCACCAGAGAAATCCTCTGACCAAAGCTGCTAAAAGGCAGTATGTTCATGGCAGTATTCTGCTCTAGCAGAATGGGAATAACACCACTGTTAGCGTGAGTCACGCACTGCTTCCCTTGGCGTTCTTACTGAAATCAGTGGCAGACATTTGTCTTCCCACATTCAGCTCGACAGTATTCTGTATTTGGAATCTAGTGTGTCTTGCTGAAATGGGCAGACCTCAGGAAATACTCAGAGTTTTCATGGCACCACACCGAAAAATACAAAGGGACCTTGTTAATTTTACTTTTATTAAATTGCCACACTACAGTTTTTACTAGCTTTCCAAAGGCTGATGCATGTAGCCCTGTGTGTGTGGTGCATAAATCTGTTCTACCCTTAAGGATTTTTGGCATCTCCGTTGTGGTCAGGAGCACACTGAACATTCAAAAAAGTTAAAATTTACCACAAGAAGTTAAACATTTGAGATGCTGAGCTACTTTCCAGAACTGATTTGAACAGCACGTGCTGAAGACTGTGCACCTTCACTACTTCAGGAAACTTTCTTTTCATCTGTTCAAATTTTCACTACGCATTGAAGGATTAACAAAATGACTTAAGTTTGCTCCCCTTCAAGGGCAAATAACTACAGAATCGTCACACACATTCCAGTTATTTCTTCACATTTTGCAATTCGACTGTGCACAGTATAACATTATATGTTATTGTGTTCTTCATTTTCTTTTCAATTTAGAATGTGACGACCTATTTCTCTTTGCAGATGTGGAGGTACTGTTGGTGCAATTCTGACATGTCCACTGGAAGTTGTGAAAACACGGTTGCAGTCCTCCTCTGTGACTCTGTACATCTCTGAAGTCCATCTCAACACTGTGAATGGTGCTAGCGTCAATCGAGTAACTAGAGTTTCTCCTGGACCTCTCCATTGTTTGAAGTGAGTGTACATGTTACTGGGTTTTTGGTTTGGCTTTGGAGAGGAGAGGTGGGGGGGGATGCTGTTGGACAAATCCGTATGAAAGATTCAGACTCTTATGTCTGTCATGATGCTACCATAAGATGACTTTGCATATTTTGCAGTTTAACTGTTTCACATTCTAGTTTTCCGAATGTCTTTCATGCTTGAGTTTGTACCTTGAATTAGCCAGAACGTACATATCCTGTAGAACTCACAGTCCCAGACTACGTCCCCAAAACTCACTGGGAGCACTCTAATGCTTATAATTAAAATTCAATTGCAAGAGACCTACAAGATCATCAAGCCCAACTGTCTGACCACTTCAGGGCTGACGAAAAGTTAAAGCGTATTATTGAGGGCATTGTGATGCCTCGTGAACACTGACAGGCATGGGACATCAACCACCTTGCTAGGAAGCCTGTTCCAGTGTTTGACCACTCTCATGATAAAGAAATTTTTCCTAATGTCTGCAGACCACAGGTAAGATTCACTTCACTCTGAGGGACTCCATCTAAGCCAGTTATGGGAAGGTAGGTTCAGTATTTGGGTATAGGAGGAGAGTTTTCTTTCAGGAAGGACCTGCTACTGCTTCTTGTGTTAGAAAGACTTAGATAAGACTCGGACCAGCTACTGTTATCCATAATTAATCAGTGAGAAGTAGTTTGTAGACAACCCCTTCTGGCATTTACAGTGCAGGATTTGGGATTTATCAGGTTAGAGGGTAGCATTTGCTTAAATGGAGCTTGTACCCAAATAATGTGTTGGATGGAAGGTTTTTCTTAGTCTGGAAGTTTTGATTGAGAGCCTTTTTTTACGGGTGAGTGTCTGATGGGTGAACATGTTGGGAACAGGTATGAGTGGGAAGGGCTCAGATTGTCACATGGAAGGAGAGCTCCATCCAGAGCATTGGCTTTTGCCGTATTAACATTCTCATGGTGAGAGTTGAGCAATTCAGCTTCTTCTCTGAATGTTCTGT
>VXAA01003774.1:12670-49592 GCA_013399115.1 Anseranas semipalmata | reverse complement strand
TTTTTTTTTTTTTTGCCTTCTATTTAGAAATCTATCCAAATGAATAGCAGGTTGGGCAGATGTTTGTTTCATATGCCCCTCTGATAGAAGCCCTAAAAAGCCTAAAATAGCTTGGTTTTCTATCTGTCTTCCCAGGAAACAAATTCAGACTGAGGTAGAGGTAGTCCATGATGAACTTCATTGGTAGGGCTTTGTTTTTTGTTTGTTTTTTAATAAAAAGCAACTGCTACTTAAACATTATTTCTTGATCCTTGGTAAAAGAATGTGTGTCTGCTGCTTTTGGTCTTTGCTTAGATGTGTTTTTTTTCCTTGTCAGTATCAAAACTACTGAGATGCCAAATAATTTCTGTAGGTTTCAAGTTCTTTAAATACAGTAAACATGAAAGAAATATCCCAAATGATGTGGCAATGTACTGTGCCAATAAAAATATGTAGGTGCAGAACATAATTATTTTAGGCCTCTACTGCTTGAGAGACTAGGGATCTTAGTGGATTTAGTGGGGAACTCAAACTGGACCTCTGTCACTCATGCCTTTACTGACACTTGATATTTTCTGACTTGTAGGTCAAGGTATGGTTGTCTTTTCTCATAACAAATTCAGTGTAGTGCTCCAAGACTCATGAGTGAGCTTACAGTACTCTGTCTAAAAGCAGGGTGAATTAGGCAAATGCTGTCAGAATTTCAGTTAGCTAACTGTTGTGGAATCATTTCTGCATCTTTAGAGTCAACAGAGGTGACTTGGAAGGCATCTGTGCCAGGAAACAAACTCAGAATAGCTAGTGCAGGTGACTGCATTCTCTGGCAACAGAAGTGAATTCCCTTATTCCTAAATATCTGTTGGGTATGTCATATTGCTGATGCCTCTTTTATCTAACCTTGCTGAGTTTAAACCAGAGGCCTTGATAATGGAAATCTGACTGGCCTTGCAGTGCGGACTTCCCCACATAACATTGGCAGGTCAGTTGAGGCCATATGGAACATTTGTGCTGCTCTCCCAGCTGTGGATTTGCCATTTACTGCTTTCAATAAACAGTGCAGTCTCTGGGATCTGATCTTTAATGCAGAAAGGTTGTGTTTTATTTTCAGAGTAGATTCTGTAACTCTTCCAGCTGGTGTCTGTGAGTGCAGAAGAGCATCAGTAACTACCACCATTATAGTCCTTCCTGCCTGCTATTAAGGGAAATTCTGCTGTGACTTCTCTTTAATTCTTGATTACTCTGGCAAGTCTTGGGACACTGTAGATCTGATGGAAACAAGGTGGAGACTTTACTCATAAGTTTCTCTGAGACACTGAGGTTCCTGCTGCTTTCTGTGCATTCATATATGTGCATACATACATATATGTGCAACGCTCTATATTGTAGTGGTAGGTGATGTTAAAGTAGTGCTTTATGTGGACACAGATGACGTGTTAACTGGGTTCAGCTTTGCTATAGTCTGATGCTGTGACCATGCTAAGCCCTATGGAATACGCTAAGATTTCTTCAAATAGTTCTTTCTATAAGTATTAGAAGTGCTTTTAGGATGACAGACTTGTTTAAGTAATGAGGATTTCCAAAGTGCTTTTTGAATGTATTCAATACTCCAGTTATTGCTGTGAAGCAACTCTACTCACTCAGTAATTTCATATTGATTGTAACGGATATGAAGCTAGGGTGTTGCTGGATACATTATATGCCAATGTTCCTAAACAGTCATGGTAACTATTTCATACTGATGGAACAGTTCTGAACGACTATTTTATTTTTGGTTACTGAGAACAAACTTTGTAAACTTTTGGTTTGATTTGGCAGCAGAACTGTGATGAAGTAGGCAATTTCAGCTGCTGGAAATCAAAATAGATTTGGAATCTCTTTCAGTGCTATAGATGACTTTCATCTGTTTGTTTTGACAGTAAATTGCAACCAAAATGGCCATTTATACAATGCTAGTTTGTTTTATTGAGTAATTGACTTGTCATTAACCTGTGTATCTCTTTGAAGAAGAAATATTTGTGTGTATTGGCTGGTGTTTCTAAATAAATAAGTGCTGAGTTTTGTGTTGCAACATCCAGTGAAGCAGTTAATTCCTAACTTAAAATCTGGATCTAAATCAATTGCTAGAGCAGTTTGCAGTGATAGGGATGCAGATAGTCCTTGTTTCTCCTCCCATATCCTGATGTAGTTTTTAAAATACTGTGTCTGATTAGCATCTAAATTGTTGGATGGATTGGTTTTACTAAAACTGGATATTAATGGGTATCCTGTTAATGGATGAAGGTAACTTGCTGCGTAATGGTCTTCAACTTGGTCTCTTTTAAAAAACATATAGTTACGTGGGACAGATATTCCAAACATTGACATGTTAGTATTGCCTCATTTGATCTCTCAGTTGACTACTTGTTATCCCTCTCTAAGTCCCACAAAGATGGGAGGTTGCACACCCCTTGCCACCCGAGCAGCCTTTCCAGAGCTGTATTTATAGTGGACCTGGTTCCACAAGGTTAGGACGGTACTGTGACTTTTTGCAGGGGCTGTACTCCTTTTTCAGTTAGGCTCAAACTTTGTTGCAGTGAGTTACCTTATGTGAGGAGGTAGGTGGGGATTGTCCTTTCAGGAATGAGTGGAGAAAGAAAACCCCCTAGCTCCATGGCCAGCAGCAGTACTTGGATAGGAGCACACAGGCAGCAGTTCAGAACTGATAAGCTGGTGTTGGCAGACGGAGGAGGGAATACCTCTTAGCCTCAAGGAAGGGCCACTTCTCACATCAGATGTTTCCATTTCCTTTTATTGTAGGGGACATCTAAGTCAAAATAATCACTAACTTTTAGAAAGAGTAAAGCTAAGAATGGTTTCTAGTTGAACACTTCGTAAAGTATCTTATGTATACTCTTAAGTGATTACTAATAGTTTTTCCTAATCATTAGAATAAAGATCTCGAAGACATTGTTAGAGCACCTCTTTCATAGAAGGAGCTGCATTGTGGTGCTGTGACTGCCACAGGTGCCTATAGCTTTGTGAGGCTGTGCACCGGTGTAGGAGGATGCCACCTGCGGGAACATGGAGGGACTGGAAGATGGGGTGGGGCAGGGGGCAGTAGAAGGCTTTTCTGCACTGAAGCAGCTTGCATACCACTAGAGGTCACGTGTATTGTAGTTTGAATCTTGCAGTGCAAAGGTTCCCTCATCTTTCAAAATCATGTGAATGACACAGCCCATGTTTTCTGACATGTTGATTTAAATCATGTATGGGGGCGCAGGGAAGGCAGTGCTTCTTATCCAAAAGGCTGCTTTCCTCAAACTTCTGACATGTACCTGACCATACTGAGTCTTGTAGAATCAAGCCAGGGTAGCACATGCAAAACCTTGTTGAGGTTTGTCTTTTTGAGAAGAGTGGGTGCTAGCTTGCAAAGGATGTGTGTGGCTGGATGTGATTAAGCAGCGGAATGAATGTCTTCCTGTACCACTCTGAGAAGGCATATGACCGTTCCTGTAACTGAATCTTCATAACTTTCCTCTTCCTCTCTTCCGTTTCACCCCCTGCCCTTCTCACCCAAAAAAGTTCCCAAATTCTGGGAACTGAAGGGTGATGAATATAGAACAGAATCTAATATTCCTCTCTAAAGCAATCTAGAAGAGCCTACAGACCCATGAACATTTCAGTGCTTAGTATTTTCTCCCTAATAAAAGGACACTTTCTTTAACTGCTTAACGACAGGTAGCTTCATATGTGTTTGATCTTTGAGGAAAGTCTATATTGACATCATAAGGCTTTACTTCTGCCTTTAGTTCCTGGATTTTTATGGTACGTGAAGCAATAATGGAATTGTATTTTATGCCAATTCTGGGAAAAGAATCTTTTGTGGTCAACACTGCATTGTCAAAGTTATTAACAAAGGTATACACAAAGATTAAAGCTTAAAATGATGTTATGATTGTGGTCAGTGCATTCCTTAATTTTGATGTGAATGTTAAAGTATGTCACTTCTGTTTTCTAGGATGATCTTGCAAAAGGAAGGTCCTCGTTCTCTGTTTAGAGGGCTGGGTCCTAATTTGGTAGGCGTTGCTCCTTCCAGGTAAATACAAACAGATGTTCAGTAAGTGAAACAATTTCAGTGAAATTTTCTTTGCTGTATGTTTCTCAAGGGATTTAGGGTTTATTTCAAAATGAATTATTGCATCTGCAGTGTAAATACTTAATAGTAAATATCCTTTTGTTCCTGGGTTAGTCTGTCTGAAATACTGAGCTGCTTGTACTCCACAGCTGTAGTCCTACATCCTTGCACCAGCTGTCTCAGTGTTTACTAATGCCTCTTTCTGTATGCTATTCATTACTCTGAGTTTCTTCCAGTTAAGAGGGAAAATGTTTAAGGAGTTGCACATGTAAACAGAAGTTTGTACCCGGTGCACAGGTAGATTTAGCCTACAGTTAATTCATCATCTTCAGGAAGCAATTGTGTGACTGTAGCCTCAAAACACTGGGTCTTTCTCCCTTCCTGAATTCTGGTGAAGCACAGACTGCTGGCGTCCTACAGTGGAAGCCTGTTTTGAAACTTGAAAAAGGGCAAGACTGGGTAGGATGAGACTCAGCTGTCACAGATGAAGCAGATCCAGCAGTGGGCTGGACTCCAAAAAGTAGTGGGGCAGTGTCAGAATGCAGCAGACTAGAATGTAAATCTGATCTAATCAGTGGTGGTATTGCTGCTGTCAGTTGCTCTGCATCAGCATAAATGCTCTAGCTACTCCACTGGTGCTATTAGGCAGCGTGAGGTGCAGATTATGCCTGAGTTTGAATTGATCCTTGCATACAAGTATTAGCTGAAGTTCATTCTAAAAACAGAATATCTAAGGAAGAGGACGGAGGCAAAGATGTGTAAAACTAGTATAATTGCTTAATCCTGGATGAGGCTAGTCGTATTTTGGCCTATATTTATTCCTTTCTCTTCTGTTTTTAAGGGAAATGTCTTTTTGCAGCAGGAATATATATCCACAATGATTTTATTCTTCCCTTGACTTAGTGCCCTGCTGCTGTTTTTTTTTTTGGTCTGAACAGAAGACATTAATCCTGTATCCTGCACACCTGGTTTTGGAGTATTTTAACTATTGTAGTTCAAGGTCTTTGGATACTTCTGGAAAATGCTATTAAACAGGTTTTTCTGTTCAGCACTGTTCTGTCTTCTACTTGAATCTGACAGATGAGGTGTTGCTTTGTAGATCTTCTGTATGAATAAGAGAAAAGTGTAATTCAGCAATTGGAGTACTTTAATTTTAGCAGAATTTTTGAAATAGTAGGAGTACTAGAGGTATGTTCTGATCATTAACTTGGCATTGATGTTTGGAGAAGCTGAAGTAATTCTCGTAGCTGTGCTCTTGACACCTGTGGGATATCAGCATGTAATACTGCATCATTCTGAATATAATCTCTTCAAAAATGAAGTGTAAAGAAAATCCAGGGTCGTGTTCTCTTAATCTGCTGTTATTGGGAAATTAGCATTTGAAGACTTTGCCAAATGCAATACTACTTGTGTCTCTAAACCAGGAGCCACCAACAAAAAACATAGGTAGTAGGTGAGGAAAGACAAAAGAGAAGTACAGGTAGGAGAATTATTTTCCCAGTTTCTAATCTAGATGGTTTCTAAACTGAAGAGTGCACTTTTGTTTGATAGTCCAATCTGGATCTGAATGTTCAACATCGATGCTTTCTCTAGTTCCAACAGATGTCATTGCTAGGAAGTTCTCCCTCCTTCTGTCCCTTTAATCTCTTCTGTTGTGTTCTGTGTTCTCCTATAAAAAAGCAATGCATAATTGTAGTTTATATCTTTAGTACCTACAGCTTTATTCACCCTGCACTAAAAGCATGCAGATGCATATCATGTGTGGACCGCAGTCTTGTTCTGCCAGTTCTCACTTTATCCTTCTGCACAAAGAAAGTAATTTTTGCGTCTAATTTATCAACCCAAAAGGCCCATTGATCTCTGCATAATCATTCAGGGAAAGTAAGTTCCTGGAACTTAGTGCTTGTTTTTTTTTTTTTTTTTTCCCCTTAAACGTACCATCTTTTCTTTTTCTTTTGGCAAGAGACTTAAAAGATGCATTGCAGCAATCATTCTTAACTCATGATCATTCTTACACAGCACTGAATTCCATTTAGTAAGTGACCACCCTCAATTAAAAATATCCTGAATTGCAAAAAAAAACTTTCCAGTTTCAGTAAATTTCAGTAAATTTTGTTTAGTTAAATCTATTTCCTTTCCCATTTTCCCTCACATAAAATAGTTACCTTGTTTTTTTCAGTGTTCATACTAAAAATGTCTGCTTGGTGTAATGCCTTATAAATAAGCACATCTCCCTTCCCCTCTGGCAGACTGTTTTCATCCAGTACTTCATTTCAATTAGGCACTAGCTAAGTGGATTTAACAGCAGCTTTTTGTTTAAATAAGCTGTAGAGAAGCATGTTTCATAACATGTCCAGTATACTTAACCGGGTTCAGATTCCATTTTAGAAATTACACCCATTGAGCAAACACTTTATCATTTTCTATAACAAAGAAAAACATGTTTGCACAGCTAATGAGGTTAATGTTCTGTTCATGAAAATTTGGATTTTTTTCATTTTGTAGAGAGGTGTCTAAGTTGTTTAAAAAAACTGAGTTACAAACTCAAATGTGAGTTTTTTGTGTACTTAAAATCAGTTTTATGGCTCTAATGAATGGAAACAAGTATTTTCATAATATTGCATTGACATGCTAACTTTTTTTTGCCTAGTTATGTTTTGATACCAGACTACAAACCTGAATGTAGTACAAGTTTACAAATATTTTCTGTGTAGTGTATTCAGGAAAGAAACTAAGTGTTTATTCAAAATACAGAACTAGAGAAGGGAAATGCGGGTCTCATCTTCACAGTTGCTGAAGCCTTCAAAATATAAATATTTATAACCCAGAGTTATAAATACTTAATGTGTTTTTGTTTTTTTAAAAAGTCCTACATATTTTCTAGTTCTCAAATTGTAATGTTGTTGAAAGGACTTTGTCATTAGAACAAAGTTGGTCTGTTAAAGAAATACTGAACAATGCAACTTCAGTTCTCAGTTCAACAGTGTTTTGCTTTCCTTGCTAAACTTGCTAGTGTCACAGAAACCATTGCTATATTTATAATTATGTATCCTTCCCCTCACTAAGTGTTAATTGGAGCTGTTGTGGAAGAAATAATGTTGTAAAATGTACTCATTTTTTCATTCCTAAAATAGTCCCACTGCTTTGCAGGAATTATTCCTTTTTTGCTTAAGAAATAAGGCTTGAAAGAAGATCATCTTGAGTTAGTGAAGTTAGTGGCACTGCTTGTAAGGGCATCAACACATAAAACACAGCGTAACTCAGATCTTGTTCTAATTTTAGAGCGATATATTTTGCTGCTTACTCAAACTGCAAGGAAAAGTTGAACAATATTTTCAATCCAGATTCTACCCAGGTACACATGATTTCAGCTGGTGTGGCAGGTAAGGATCTGTAACTTTTTAGCTTCATTCTATAGTCCTGTTGACAAATGAGACATGGTAGTAAATGTGGAAAAAATAAAACAGAAAATGTTTAGTGATTGAATGACTTCTTGCTGTAGTGGTTACCTTTTTTGGCCTCTTAAACAAGCTGCCTGGAGAATGTGTGCACGAAAATCTGCACTTTATTAATGAAAGTTTTTTAACTGTGTGTGAATAGTCTTTTCTAGGAAAACTTGCATGCCTGCTTCCTCAGTTGTAAATTGGAGAAATGAAAAACGAATGCTTTAAACACAGTAACTATTTGCTCTGCAAGTTATAAACAACATACTGTGCACTGAACTCTGGCTAAATAGTTTCAAATCTATTTTTTTTACCCTCACTTTTTCTGTTACAGCTTTATATATCTGACCTATTTTTGTCTTTCTGAAATATACCTGCAGATATTTGTATAACTATGTGCAACAGCCCCCCCCGCCCCCCTTTGCTCAAACACTGGTCTATGTGAAGTTTGCTCAACCACTAAAGTGGCATAGAAGAGCAGATTTCTATCATATTCATACATTTTCAACTCTGGAAATGAATTTCTACTTTAATCTGCAGCATAACTTTGGTATATTTTAGCAGTTGCCACTTTTTGTTGCTTGATTTGTGTGTTCTGTGCTTTGGGATTGTTAACAAGGGGAGTTAAAGGCAAATGAGCAGATTTCTGATAATGGACTTGTCCTGGGAAAATCAGAATGAGCTAGCAACAGTTTGTTCCCTGTCTTTCCTACATAGAAACAAATTTTAGAAAGCTTTTTTTTTTGGTATAGGCCATAGACGTTTCACAGATGAATTCTGACAATATTATGATAGCCTGTTGAACTTTATAATTCATGTCAAATTTTGCAATCAATCCAGAACGGACTGCCAGAGGTGATGTCAGAAAGATGAGTAGGGTAACTTTTCTGTTTAATATGTGCTAATAACCTGTTACAAATAAATCGTTATATTGCATAGTGAATTTGTGACATTAGCTTTTTATTTAAATAACACACTAATGCTTATCTCCATCCCATGAGAAATGTGATGGCAATATTTAACCTTCTGACTTACAGACATAAGGACAGCCATTTTATCTTAAATGGGCAAAATAGGGTGCTCAAAAGATGCAGTATTTTTTTATCACCTGCCAGTGTGTTTTGTTTGTAGGTGAGCTTCATGGGGAATGAGCTGGAAGGGGTTTCGTGAAAAGTTCATCCTAATCAGCTAATCACTCCAGAAACCCTAATTATATAATTCATTTTTCTCATCTTCAGCTGTTTGTCAATAGGATAAAACATAAAAATTAAATTCTGAAGGGGGAAAAATGTATGGGTAATAGGAAAAAAAAAATTAAGCATATCCACAGTTGAAGACAAATTGTATAACTCACGTATTGCTACAGACAAATGAAGATTCAGAGCGTTCCTTATCTTTGCAAGTTACTGTCCTCATTCCATAACTAAAAGAACTTTTATGGAGATATGATGTAGTGACTTTTCCCAAGCGCTTGCAGACACGGACTGTAGTTTATCAAGGAGTTCTGTGTCTGCTTATTGACTTGCTTCCCTTTCAGAAGGTTGGTATTACGCATTTGCGCTTATGACTGCTGGAGACTGGGGTAAATGTATTTTAGCTTTAATTGCTGTTTGCCTTTTTTACATTTGTATACCAGCTTTAATATCGAACACTACCGTGGCTGTTACTTTTCTCACACTTACCTAGTTCTGCAGTTGTATTGCTAAACCACATAGCTGGTGAAACTGAATGCCCAGTGCAGGTTCATGCTACAGGTCATGGGGTTTTTTACTTGCTTTTTTGTGAACAGCTTGGCATTGTATATTCCAGACATTCTCTAGAAGACCTGTAGAAGGTTTTATAACAAACAATTTCTTGATACTGAGTACTGGCGGTATTTTGATATACATGTAAAGGACTGTAGTTAACAGTGCTTTCTTGGGAACATGCTAACCTTGTTTTTGTAATTCTAATATATTTCAGAAAATGCACTTAAACCAGCTATTAAGTTTTGCCTGCAAGGTTTGTATTGTTATGTGATGCAAATCAACTCAAGGAAATGGCAAAAGAACAGGGGCAAGATCAAATGGGAGCTCTTAATTGGTTGACTTAAACGGGTTAACAGAAGATCACAGTAATATGTTTTGGAAATTAAGATTTCAAAATTGGCAGGGTGGATAAACTTGCAACAACTAGCAAAAATAATCAGTATTGGTTTTTTCTTTTGCAGCTGCCATTGGTTTCAGTAAGGAATTGAGTACCTCAGTGTTAAATAAGGGATTTTTTTTTTGGTTGGTTGATTAAGACCTTTCTCTTACATAAAGGCTTCTGATACCTAATGAGCATGAGGTGGTGTTTGCATTTATGAAGCTTTTCTTGTAGGTTGCAAAATACAGTGATGCAAAATGACCTTTTAAAAAAAAATTATCCATAGCTTTATCTCATGAGTATGTTGTATGAAAGTACTGTAAGTACTTAACTTCAGTCAACTTTAAATACTGTGTTTACATGTATCATATGTGAATACATAATTATCCCAGGCTAGACTGATGTTATTATTAAATAAGGATTATTTTATGCACATGGCATTTTTGGGAGCAAGAAGTTGAGGTACAGTATTTTAAGCCTTTTTGCTTTTAGGCCTGATTCTTCCTTCTCAAGATAAAACATACATTTTTGGTTTTATTAACACTCCTTTAGTAAGTTTGTTTTATCCAAAGGAGGATGAATTATGCTACGACTTAATAACTGATGCCTTATACAGTTAGAAATTCATGTTTTTCTTTTGCTGTGTACTAGCTTCCAGCATATAATTCACATCACCTTCATTCCCAAAATACCTGTGTATCCCCATGAAGAAATACTCAGCAATACTTTTTGCTTACCACCTGGCATATCACATGATTCTTGCACGCTTGGACCGTGGATAGATCTAAAGCATACTACAAGAATGAGTGTTTGCTTGTGTGAAGATAGTTTCTCTGTACGTTCAAAACTTAGCCTAAATTCTCAGATTCACTGTAAACTCTGCCTTCTCATTGCACTTACTCAACTTCTTTTACCACAACAGAGAATAAAAACTTATGTAAAGAACTGAATGAGATGCTTGATTTCCTGTATGGCTTTCTGAATTGCCTTTTTAATGATTTATAGCATCATTCAGACACTGTAGTTGCAAATCTGCTGCCAAACTACTTTGCTTAGTATACTATTGCTGTTGTTTTTGGAAATCTACTGGCAAACCAACCCAAGTTTAGTTTTTTTTAATTTGGGACCACTTTATTGCCTACAAAGATAACATACTTTTATAACTTTTTAGTATATACACAGTTACTTAAATACCAAGTAAAATGCATATGTAGTTCACTGATTATTGACACTAGAAAGTTTGATTTCATAAGGCATCTATCTTTTTCAGTCCTAAGACAACTTTACCTTTTTTTTTTTTTGAAAGATATTTGGGAGGGAGTGGGAAAGGAGGAGGGTTCACTTGTAAATCTCATATATAGGTAAGTATTTGGAGATGTAAAATTGAACTGCTGCAAATGAGCAGAAATTTCAGTACTCAGTGCATTTTACACAACTATTTTAATATCTGTGGCCTGTTCTGATTATTTTTCTTTCTTTTTTTCTAAACTTTTACCTGAAAAAAGTTAGATCTCACAAATAACTAATTCACAAATCCTTCCAATGGGATTCAATTTGTACACATGTGTCTGATGAGGTCACTGCTTGTTGTTATGATACAGAAAAGCCTGTGTCTATTTTAGGCATTTACTGTACATTTCTCCCGTGAAAAGAGTGAGATCGTGTCATCTCATGCTCCCCATCCGCAGGTCACTTCCTGCAGAAATATGGACTAACTTAAACCTCGTGAGTACTGAACTGAGCGTCTCTTGCAGCCTCTAGTGTAAGAACCACACATTGGGTTTGTAATATCTATTAAACAAAGTAAGGGGAATTCACTTTCATTATCTTGAATTCACATTGTGTGCATTGTGCAAAGACATCACTTCTCCTGAACTCTGTTAAGAGTTAATTTTGTCTGTGCAGTTCAGGGAAAGGTGAAAATGCCTTTCACTGATGGCTGCTACTTTTAGCTCTGTTGGCTAATTCAAAGTCCCTTGCTGGGTTAAACAAGGCTTTTTATTTTATTTTTTTGGTGTCCCAGAGCTGCCTTTAAAATGCTGCAGCTGATATTCTTTGTCACATTATTTCAAAGACCTCTTTTTTTCTTTTTCTTTTTTTTAATATGTATACAATCTCCTTTCTGTCTCTTTCTGTTTTCTCTTGGTTTGTTTTTTATTTTACTACTTTGGATTTCTAATTCAGCATTCCATATTCACATGCGTCTATCAATTACATTGGCTTATAGATTAAAAAAACCTAACTTCTGAAATATGATGCGTAATAGGAATACCTGGGATCTTACCTGTCATTAGCTGGCGTAGCTCAAAAAGTAGACTGAGATAATATTTTCTATCTGAAGCTTGGATATAATTTCTTAGAACAAACTAAAACATAAACAATGTAGAAATTTCTTGTATTGCCAGATTGATCTTAAAATGAATCTGGAATCTTAATCTCTTGAGGATACAACACATTGATAGGCATTGTAAAGCATTATAAAGTTCAGTGTTAAGACTTTAAAAAAAAAAAAAGAATAAAGGAGGAATAAAAAGGAAACAATTGATAGAACTTCTTAATAGTTGTTGAAAGCCCTCCACCTTTGTTTTAACCAGTACTTTTGCTACAGGCTTTCTGTATTTAAAAAGAAAAGCTTATCTTATCAAAGATCCCAAAATTATGGATATTTCATGTTTTGGAGCCTCTTCCTTGAGGTTAGCATCACTTGACTCTTAATGTATTTTTCTTCTTCCACTGACTGTATTTACTACATTACCTGTAAGAAATGAGTTGTAGTCGTTTCATCTTGAAATCTGAATTATTGAAGGCTCTTTGATTTGAAAGCTTTGGTACCAGTTGTCATGCTACTTAGGCTTATGGCAGCCCTGGGGGGGAAAAATGGCTGTTGCTAAGTGTCTGAGCCTACTGTTAGGAGTGCCATGCTTAAATAATGTTTAGAGCAACCCAGGGAGAGCAAGTTTGGACAGAATAGGCTGTGTCCTGTGCCAACCACTATTCACTGGCAGTTTCCAATATTCTCTTCTCAGAAGTATCAGGCTGCTGCTGGGGGCAGATGCTGCCACTCGGACATTGCCTGTGATCTCACCTTTGTTTCCTGTTACAGATTTAGCATCTTCAGAGACCAGTTCTCTGGGTTGAATTGGAAAGAAAAAGGGCTGAGCCGGTAATGCTGCGAAATAGTCTAGCAGTAAGAAAATTCCAGAGCATGTAACTTAAATAGGAGTGTAAGAATGTTTTGATCTTGTTCAACTCACTAAAATCCCTAAGAGCTAGGAGGGACTTTAGAACTGATCTCGTGTCTTTTCTGGGAGAAGCCTTTCCTGGAATTATGTGTGTTGGTAGGGGAAGTCAGTTATTTTTCCCCACCTTATTTCAAAGCCTTTGTTTCAATCATGTTCATTTCTAGTACCCTTCATGCACTGTAGATGTGGAAAGATTCTGATTTTAAGGTAGGAAAAGAAAATTAAAGCTTTGATAGTGCTAGTACAGAGGAATATAAAATGTACATTTAGTTCAATTCAGGGTCAAATGCTGCTGGAATCAGTTGAGTTCCTATGCCATAAAGTGGCAGACAGGTCAGAAGGGCTCAGACTAGTTGCATTGCAGAACTGTTTTTGCAGATGATATGTTTAAAAAACATCCAGTACCTTTTTAAGGCAGAGTAGGTCCCTGATGCTTTGACTTTTTACATAATTATTTGACTGTGTGAAATGCAGGTGTAAAACACTTCTGGCTTGTTAGGTTTTCACTCCATTATGTGAAGGGCTATATATTTACCTAGACCACGAAAAAATGAGTAGTGTTTCAAAAAAACAAACCCCTAACCTTTATGATCTACCCAGTGAGTTCACAGGAAATTTAGTTAAGAGGTTTGAGTCAATTTAAAAATCTATTTAATCAAAAGATTAAACTGAAATCCCTAAGGTGTTTTTGCTATTTTGACACAGAAATATAGCTAAATCTTAGTAGCTTCCAAACCTCATAGTTTGTCTTTAGAACTGTAACTGAAAATTCTAATGACCTATTTAAGACTTGGGGGTGGGGAGGGCAGAACAAACCTTAAAACAGTTAAGATCCCCTGGCATTTCTCAGAGTATTGCAGTCATTTGTGTGCAATGTAAACATAGATTATGATTAAACAGAAGTAACTGGTATGCAAGCAGTTCTGCTAAACATATATATATATTTATGTAAGCTGTTAATGATCTCCATAAACAAGCTTATCAATAGCCTGTTCTTTGTATAAGTATTGTGCACCAGATACGCACTGAACAAGATAACTCTTTGTTGCTTTCCCGCAACCCCAGTCCATTCCCTTGCAGGAGGGCAGCATGTCTTTGTAGTGATATACAAGTGATGTGTGTCACTTAGAAAGCGTCTAAATTTATCATCTCTTGCCTGGCCATGTTCCAGCTCTTCCCTTTCCTTTTCTCTCCTGCAGACATGCCACCTCATTAATGGTGCACGTGTGGTATTATGACTCTAGATGGTTTTTTATTTTTATTTTTTTCAGAGCTGCCTTTCACTCTGCTCTTTTTCTCTCCACGGTTGTGCAGAAGTAAGAGCGATTCTTACTTCTTTTATTTTTTATTTTTATTTTTTAATTTGTTTCCTTTCTTTTCCTTTTCTTTTTCTTCAGTGGACTGAAAATCAAAGCTTTAACCCGTAGCCCCTGATGCAAGCCCGAATTGTTGCTGTCTGTCTGGATAGTTAGAAGTCATACTATTTACTTTAACAATTTAAACACTCATATGCTTGTAAAAGTATTCCTGGGCCAACCAACAATCTCTGCTTTGAATACTAAATAAAATATTAGCTGTTAAATTTAACTGCTCTTTATAGTTCAATATTAAAAGGTCTTTTAACTTACAGTAATACACGCCTTTTAACTGCACCTAAGTAGTATTTATTCAGTTTGCATGCTTTTAAACTCGGATTGTATTTCAGGTAGCAAATAAATTGACAATGTTTTATTCTATCTCAAATTGCTGTAGCTGTATCTGCAATGTGTTCTTACTGAAATGTTTTCCAAATTGGCTAATATTAGTCTACCTAGTTTTGCTGTTGTACGGTGTCTTTTAAAAAAAAAAAAAAAGTTGCTATAATTGCATAGGCAGAAATATGCATAATTGGGCTTAGCTTATATGGGGAATCTCTTGCTAAGAGTAAATTTAAAAATCTTAATGTAAAATTAAAAAAAAGAAAAGCTAAATGTTTATTAGCTGTATGGAGTCATAAAATATCAGTAAAAGGCTATAATGGGTACTTTCAAAAAACCAGTATAGTCCGAGTTTTTGCATCCTACCTTACTGTGTGCGTTTCAAACTTAGCTACAGTTGCTTTTATCATACTATCACATCTAACTTTTTCTTTTTTAAATATTAGGTTTTACTGCAATCACAACAACCAATCCCATTTGGCTAGTGAAGACACGATTACAGCTTGATGCAAGGTAAGAATCTTCAGAGAATCTACTAGTGACAACTGGAAGTCTCACTGCTGTGAGATTTAAACTTTGCTTAAATGTTCTGAATCTGTTCTGCGTCTCAAAATGGATTGACTCTTTCAATATCTAAAATTTTGAGTTAGGTTGGTGCTTATCTATCTACAAGTTACACTACCATTTTTCTTTATTAATCTCTGTTCTGAGGCATGCTTGAGGCACTGTAGTAGACTGGCCAACAAATTTGGAGTGAATTAAGGTTAACAGTGTGATTATGTTCTGCCAACATACGCTTACATTTTCCCTCAGTAATGCATTCTTTTCGTTTCTAGTTGTTGAGCTAAACATTCCTGAAAAAAATGATTTAGATATTTTATGTGAGGATTTAAGTATTTTAGTGAAAGTTTAGAAAAATGCCTGAACCATGCTGTTCTTAATTTTTCACGTATAGTGAGCTCTAGTCTATAGAAAGTGGAAGCCTGCTTTCATCGATCTAAACTCAGGAATTGCCCTAATGTGGGACAGAAAATAGAAATTGTCTGGATTTATTACAAAATTGATTAGTATTTATTGTTACACAACTTGTAATAAGGTAGAACCTTATGCAAATGGGGAGGAAGAAAGACCTCTATTGCCATCTGTTTAGAACTAGGGAGAGACTGATGTGATGCAAATGTCTCAATGCAACAGTCTTGTTAATTTTATAGACTTTCTGAAAAAAATAAAGTGCAATATCAAATTCTTTCTTCAGCCATACTAAATCTGTTAATGAGCCACAAAACTTTGTAGCTCATGAGTTCCTGTTTCTAGTAGTAAAGTATGAAAACATCTCTCCAGAAAATAACATTCCTCTGTGATAATTTTTTGAAGGAAAAACAAAACCAAAACTACCTAACTGACACTGTCAGTTCTGATTGATGTTGTCAAATAAGATCCATTTCTGGGGAAGAATCGTAACTTTCAAGTGTAGAGAACACTAATCTTATATAATCTTATTGGTTTAAGAATTCACTGAGAATAATTAATAAAATCTAAAAACTAATTGCAAGCACAGTGAAATCAACTTAATTCCTTCCTTTAAAAAAAACAAAGGTTGCTGGGGCAGAATGTACAAACTAGTGTAAAGAGGATTGGAATACTCTAACCCTAAGCCCTAATAAATGTTTTAAGACTATAGCCTTGATTGTTCTTTTAAAGTGCTTCTCCTATAGTCTGTACCAGAATACTGTGTGGTAGCATTTGTTTGGGGGACAGGTGTCTGTGATAAGTGGTAATCACTGATCTCTACTTGAAACAACTGTAGATGTGCAGATCTTGTAACTATTTTTTTTGTGTTGGTGTTCTCCTGAATCTTAGTTATGACAAGGTATATCCCAAGGAGTATCTGAGCACCTAAATGTCATGAAAACAAAATAGCTTGTTGCAAGCTCTAACTGTAGAGCCTGCAATTTAAACCTTAGGATATTTTTGTATTGCTTTCAAACTAAAGTAGCGCACATTATTTCTGTAAATAACAAACACATTGCTCATATGGGAGACTTGAAGAAGGAAGTCTGTTCCCTCTTTAAGTGTAGGACACTGAATTTGCATGGGCTAATCTAACACATACTGCATTTTCATCCCTTTTAATTCAGTTGTTAGCGGCATGAAACACTTGGCCTGTAAGATTATACTGGCCTGTTCTTGTTCATGCTGAGGTTCTCCTCAAAACTCCCACTGATCCCAGTAAAAATGGGAAGAAAGCATGTTTTGTTTCCAGAGTGAAATTGTTCTGGGCTTTGAGGCAATGTTGAGGCTTTTACACATCAGAACAAGTTCTTACAGCAGTCCTGTGTTGGTTTACCTGTCCAGGTGTACAGGAGACATACGGATTGGGGTGCTCTTGGAGCTGCAGTTCTAAGTCCAGCTGTTCCTCTTGCCAATTGTTCTTCAGCTCTGTTCTCCTTCCCTGTCAGCAGATCAGAGCCAGCAGTGTTACCCACTGCTCTGCCACCTAGCTCAGTCAAGTTCTGATTCACAGCTATGTGTGCACGTGTGCCACTCTTAAAATAGTGCTTGGTACCTTGCTTCACTGCTGTCTGGTATTGCAGATTCAAACTGTCAGGATTTAAATTCTGCCATCTAGTGATGCCTCATTCTGCTTACATGCTGTCTGTCTTGCTTTGACAGTATTCATATGACTTATAACTTCTTAAAAGCTTATTTGCTGTTTTATTCTGTGCAACTTGCTCACTCAGGAGACCTCTGCTGGCATAATCTGTATGTTTCAAGTGCCTGTGCTCCCTGCTGCAATGAAGCATATTTTATGTAGTGTTGTAAGGGTTTTGCATGGTTGTGTACAGTATGTCAAATCTTTCAGCATGCACAACTCAATTCGGTAAGCTAAAAATGGGAATTAGATTTTCTTTACCCCAATATTGTTTGGTAATGTCTGGTATAATTTGGCTTGTGTTTTTGATGTTTGTTTTGACATCGGAGGAAAAATAGCAAGAGGCTGAGGACAAATATTTTGATGTCCTTCAAGTCTAGTGTGCATATTGCGAAGTCTAATGAGCATATGCCTTGACATCAGCTGTGGCTTAGTTGAATCAAATAAAAGCTGCCTATGTTGTATTGGTTGGTATGCCCTCTTTAGATGTCCCGGTTATTTGCTGATAGCTGTGATGCTGTGAGACCTGATGTTTGAACCCTAGATGTTCTCCACTCCTTTCATGTTCATGTGTCTCACAGCCACATAATCCTAAAGGCCATACTGCAAGACCTGCACTGCTAGAACAGGATGAGTAGGAGCTGTTTATTTGAGGCAAAATTTAGGGGAATATCCACTCGTTATGCAGAAGAAAATTGTCATTTTTTTTCCCCCCACAAGTCCCTAACTTCTACAGTTCATTTGGGAGTATTCAGGCAATTTAGTCACTTGTTCCATAACGCATTGGGAGGCCTAGAGCTGGTTGATTTGTCTATCTGGTGTTTTTCTTTACTCATACCATATGAAGCTTGGCTTGGATTCAGTGTAATGCTTTACTTGTGTTCAATGCTGAAGGTCTTTGGGACTTCCAAATTCTGCATGTTCTTACAAGTATCTAAATTGGAGCCCCTCAGCATCAGTGTGAGATGTTTTCTAAGTACTCTTGTCACTCGAGCAAAACTGATTAATTATTTTCTAATCTCAAGTTGCACTAGCTTGATGTCAGTCTTGTTCTTTTTCTTCTTAGGAATCGTGGAGAAAAACGAATGAGTGCTTTTGAATGTGTCCGAAAAGTTTATCGATCAGATGGTGTTAAAGGCTTTTATAGAGGAATGTCAGCATCCTATGCAGGCATATCTGAGACTGTTATTCATTTTGTTATTTATGAGAGTATTAAGAGAAAACTACTGGAGTATAAGACTGCTTCTGTCATGGACAATGAGGATGAATCAGCAAAAGAAGCTTCGGACTTTGTTGGAATGATGATGGCTGCTGCCACTTCCAAAACTTGTGCAACATCAATAGCATATCCCCATGGTAAGTGGGGCTTGTATAGCTGAGATCCTGAATCAATGTGATCGAATGGAGTCTTTCCAGTGATTTGTAGCAGACTTTGACTCGCTCAAGAACTATTTCTTTGTCTAATGCTTTTCACGTTCGGCAAGTCAACATGAGTATAGTTTTCAGAAATGAAAATATTTTTAAATGGATATCTACCATGGCTATTTTTGTCAATGTTTATTTTTCCAAGGGAATTGCCAGGGTATGGCCCAAAGTACTTAGGGAGATGGTACTTTTCACTTGGAATTTATGCTTCCAGCAGTTTCACAACTTGATAGTAGACTGTGGTGGTTTACCACCAGTAGGTAGCTAAGCACCACTACACTGCTCTCTTAGTCCCCCTCCTCAGAAGGACAGGGGAAGAAAATACAGTGGAAAAAGCTCGTGGGTTGAGATAAGGGCATGTAAACCCAATACAGAGACAAGAACTTTCTGGCTTGTAAGAAAACAGGCAGCCCGATTTGGTTTTCAGTTGCATTTTTCCAGCAAAGTAGTTTTGTATACATTAAGTTTGTTGGTGGATTGAGTACTCCATTCATGGCAAATTCCAAGTTAAAACATAAGCCCAAACAGTCCTCTTCTGGATTTTAACTAAGCAAATCAACTCTTCTTGCTTAGCTATATATCAAGTAATATGTAAAAATTTAACTTACACATACCTGCTTTGCTTCTCTCTTTGTTTTTTCTCATTTTTTAGCGTTTTTCAGTTAAGAACCTCAGGAAGGGGAATGGTTGCCTTTTGATGTAAAATCACTAGTTGGTTGCGGGAAAAGATATGTGGCGAACATAACCATGTGTGATTTTCTTTATACAGAGGTTGTACGAACAAGACTAAGAGAAGAGGGGACAAAATACAGATCTTTCTTCCAGACACTATCTTTGCTTGTGCGAGAAGAAGGGTATGGATCCCTCTACCGAGGTTTAACTACACATCTGATCAGACAGATTCCAAACACAGCTATCATGATGTCAACCTATGAAGTGGTAGTCTACTTGCTCGATGGATAGCAGCATGACAAGGCTTTCTAGAGGAAGGTGGAAGATTGAAAGACTGGAGTGGACCATTGAATGTCAATGCCAAATGCGGTGGGCAAAAGGAAAGTTATATCAGGAACATGCAGCTATGGACAAAATAGAAGGTTGTGGGCAACTATGAATAGTTTTGCTGCCTTATTGTATGGTCTCAGCAATGTGACAAATGGGAGCTGCCCCTTAGGGAATGCCCTTATACATCTCTTAATTCAAAATTGCTACTTTCTTTTCATCTGTTAATCTAGGCAAGGCTATTCAGTCATCTTCAGAGACCTGATGGGTGAGGGAGGGGGCATAAAATGTTCTTGGGCAGCCTTATTCCCACCTCTTAGTGATTGCTCTCAACTACATCCTTTTTTGTTGTTGTACTGCACAGTAACCTGTTGGAAGAATGGGGAAGATGATACTTTCTTACCTTTCCATACCTGAAATTTCTGTTTGGTTGCTCCGAAGATTCATACAGAGACTGAGGTAGTAGTGAGTGTGTAAAGTTTTCCGTGTTGCTACCTCAAGATAGGATATGGCGCAGGGACCCAGAATTGAATCATTTCTTCACTTCAAAAGGTGATGCTTGTTTTTTTTTTTTAAGTTTGAGCAGTGTTCTAGATTAGTGAGAGAGGACCCGATTGCTAAACTCTTCAGGTTATCAATCTCTTAATAATGGTGTGTGTGGATTTCTAGTTCTGCTACATCATTTTTTTGTTTCTGAAACTTTCCCTCCTTTTTAGAAGAAAGAGACCTGTGGAACAGTCTATGTCACCAGTTTTCCTTGCCAACCTGTCAGGTCACTTGCACAGCTGTGGGAGAACTTGCTGAATGCTACTTCATAGCCTTTTGAAGGATACTTACTGTGATGAGAAATCTTAACTAGTCCAGCCTACCATTTGTGAAGACAGGATTCATTCAAATAGTTTAATGCTACCTAAGAACAAGCTGTTTTATCCTAAAACTTCAGGCAAAGCCTGACCTAGCTTAGCAGTATCTGTATTGGAATACAGGGGGAAGAACACACATCACCATGGTTAGGGTGACCAGAAAGCACAAAATGTTGAAGCTGTGATAAATCTCTCCAGTGCAGACAGCCTCTGTACGGAATGATGGAGAAAATAGTAAATGAGATTTTTTTGTAAGCATTCCCCTTAATTGCTGTATCACTTCTTCCAACTTAGGTCTGTGTGCATAAGAACAGTTGACAGTATAACCTTGTCCTCCAGATTGTCTGAATTTTCAGGAATTGTTTCTTGTTGTTCTGTAAACCAGTTGCAAAACCATGTGTTGCATTCAGCAGCACGGCGTAGCTAGTTAATTGTCATAACTTAGACCATTTTCCAAAATCATACAGATGGAGTGTCAAAACCAGAAGTTTAATGTTATGAGAACTTGTATAGGTTTTCAAACAGAAATCTTCTGTCTGCACCTAGAGTATTTGTCAATATGCATCAATGATCCTTATGAGGAAGATGACCGTTATAACTTGGGGGCAATAGCTTTCTACATAAATGTTGCTACACTGGTATGACAGAACTGTGCTATCAACTCTTCCAGTGTGGTACTTCGGTATATTTAAACTGTGCATTGTGTGCAATGGCTTTCTTATAAATGACTCCTTATGCACTTTGTGGCCTTCTGGCTTGTGACTTTTCTTCCTCTTACTGATTATCTGTAGTCAAACAGTGTTTAGGACATGCAGTTTGGTTTTAAACAAAGCATGTGGTTTGATTTCCATGCAACTGCAGGATAAAGCATTTTATGCTGGAGATCTGTGGGATCTCTGTTGCAGTAGTTCTGTAGGCTGTATGTGAAAACTTAAAGCTTACAAAACAATCAGTCTGTTTTTTTTCATTCACTTTCCTTTATTTTGACCCTCATGTTCTCCACACTGTCAAAATTTTGAGTACTTCATGTAATTGTACTAATTGCTACCTATAGCACACACACAGTGACCTTGCAGTGGAAGCTTGGCTGGATTGACTTCTTTGTCCTTGGCAAATGTTGTCTTACCTTTTTAAAGACAAATAGTGTGGTTTTTAATGTGTCCACAAAGGTGAAGTTGATAGTTTTAAAGAGGCGAAGGGAGTGCTTAAATGTATGTTCTAAAATGCACCTTTTCTAGTGATCTCTCTAGGAGAAATCTGGAGTATTATTCATGACTCTGAATTAAGTCTTGCTGTGATGCCATTGTTCAGATAACTAAGTGCAGGAATAGCTACTGACTGCAATTTTTGATCTGTGGAAAATGGGTTACTCTTCAGGCTATCCAAGTTTGGTCATAGTTGAACTTTAAATTGGCGAGACAACATTCAGCTTTGGAGTTCGTGAATACAATTAACAACTTGCATTAGCCTAGCCTTCCTGCAAGTTGTTCTCCTTTGTTTATTGGATACAGTCTCCCTTGATTACATGTACATCTCTTCCATTAATTCACTGGGTACCCCCTGTGTGCCTTCTCTGGGTGAGATCAGACCCCCTGGAGTTGCTTTCAATATGAAAGCTTAAGTAGAGAATTGAGTATGGGAGATAGCAGCTAAAAATAGACAATCAGCTTATTGTTCCACCTTTTTGATGGGGGTTTAAGCAATGTTTTAGCCTTCAGGGGTGATCTTGTTTTTTGGCTTGCTTTATGTAACAAAATGTAAACCCAAAGTTTCTTGGATTTTTTTGTTAAACTACAGTACATACAAAGTTACCTCTGAAATATTTCCCAAAGATCTTTATATAGTTTTCTTGATATTTATTCTAAAAGCTCAAAGGGAATAAGATGCTACATTCAGTAGTATCCTTAACTACAGAACTGAAAGGAGTGCATTTAAACTTCCTTGTAACTTAAATAGTCATCTTAATTTATATTTGGATGTAGTTCATTTGTCACTTTTTTCCCGCTAAATAGACAAAGATTTTGGATGTCTGAAACAAGCCTCAGTAATTAGTCTCTCTCCACAATTTCCCTTGCCTAGATCAACCCTTAGATGTTATTGCAAACATTTTGTTGTTGTTGTGTTGGTTCAACAATCAGTTTTGGGAAGCACCGAGCCTGCACTTTCCGGAACCAGCCAAAAGGTGGCAGTGGAGCATGCATCGATCGGAGGGAACAGAGGCTGCTCTGCCGGGGCCCGCCTAGCTGTGTGTGACAGCGCACTGCTTGGCGCCGAGTTGCGGTAGCATATTGGGGATGATATGGCAAGGGTGGCCTGAGTTTGGAAAGCCAGAAGAAATCGACATCAGCAAGTGCAGTCACGTTTCAGAGCCCCTCTATTACCCTCTCAGCCCCTGTAGTGCTGTGTGGTAACAGGTGAGTTGTGTGTTGCAGAGGGCTGAGCCCAGCCTTTAAGCTGACTGACAGATCTGCTGTTTCTCAGAGTTTCTCATCTGCTAGCACATGTTGTTTTAAGTAGTTTTACACTAGGGTTTTATGGAGCTTTTGTTTATTTTAATTGTAACTGAAACATCAGCCTGTCCACTAGTATGTTGACGTTGCACCTATCTAGTTCCCTGTTTACATAATGCACTCCATATATTTCCTTTCTAATTGAGATGTATGTTAATGACAATTTCTGCTGTTATGTTTTTGTTCTTATAATTACATTTGTAACATTCCTCAGACTGTAGCATTTGAAAAGAATACTTCCAGATCCAAAATATTGGAGAGCCTTTATAAATGTTGCTTCCTGGTTAAACTGTTTAAATTCAGAAAACAAGCTGAACACTGAAGTGTGCCTAGGTAAATGTACTCCTTTTTCAACTTTTTGTCTGTAAAGATTTAGTTATATAAATTTTCAGTTCTTCTATTTAAGAGAGTCTGCCTACCCTGCATATGTGAACATAATTATACCCTAGGATTCATAGCTAAACACTCACAAATGACAGTTCAAGAATACTTTCATGCTCATGTGAGGTTTGCTATTATTCTTGCAAAAGTGTAGTTGGCTGTAAACTATGTGCATTTACTCTGTATTTATACAGTTAACTCTTTTGTTTGGATTGCTTTAAACTTCAAAGCAAATTAAAATGATGTGCTTCTACTCAAATGTTGCCTTCTGTGCTAAACTGTATGCTACTTTTAACCTTTTTAATTTTTTTTATTATTGATATATACCAGTGCCTGGACAGCTGTGATTAAAAATGAGCAATTTAGTAGGAGACCACAGTGATTCATTTTATCTTGTGTCTTTTTATCATAGCTGAAAATAATGGATCTGTGTTGTACCTATAATATGTTCTTTTTCGTTGGGGTTCATGGATGATTTACATTAATTTGTGTTCTTGAAGTTGAATTTGAATACTGTTGTTACTGTCTGTCAACTGAGATTCGGTAACTGATGACCAGAAAACTTGTGTCCATTTAAAGTGCCATCTAGCACAAACTGCTATTGGCAAAAGTGAAGGGCAGTAATTCCTTAAAATGTTCAGACTTCATTACAAGTGCAGTTATAATCAAGTCCTTGAATATGAAACATTATTAGATACAATTTCTTTTTAACAGTAGGTATTTGATCTGAAGTCTCTCCTCAGAACTTCCTCACAAATCATTCTGCAAAAATATACCAGGGTTTTGTTTGGGGTTGTTTGTGCTGCATTTACCCTCCCTTACCCCCCCCCATGTGTTCTGAAACTGAATCATTAGCAGTCCTTGATATGGAGCCAGGCTTGATGTCTCTGATTTCATTCTTTCAGCTGTTCAGAAATATTTCAAAACTTGCATTAAAACAGCATGTCTGTGATAACTTTCATTTCTTTCTTTTCTTTCAGTAGGTGTTAATTTGAACTGACCTCCCCTGCTCTGCTTCCGAGACTTTCTGGCATCGAGGTCAGCCAAGCTTAGAGGTGGTCAGTCTTCTGGAATTAGTGCAGGCAACCAGCGTGCTTATCCCTGACACATCTGAAATTATGCCTCTAAATGACATAATTGTAATTGTCTGTAATTGATCTTTCAGTCAAGCTCTCAGAGAGGCAAATTGGCAGGGCAGAACTCAGGTTAAGTGCTTGGGGATGTTTTGACATTCATGCTGGACTGGTTGTGTTAAGCTTGCCCTGGACAAAAAGTATAAAAAAGTAAAATGAAGGTATGTGAAGTCCGGATTGAGTTATGACTTGGCGTTAATGCAGTGGTGGTCTGACAGATGCAACCTAAAAACGTGAGGCGTAATAAAGATCTGTCACAAAAGAAGGCCCTTGAATTTGATAATACATTTAAAATAAGGTACTTCCAAAGACAAATAGTCCTCAAATCTTCTTGGCACTGTTGCCAGCCAGCGTGCTTTGTACTGACTCAGAACATGATTATTTTCTTGCGCAGCTTTTGTCAAAAGCAGAAAATGCCAGGACAGGAATCTAGTTCTCATGAGCAAATTGGTGCAAACAAAACCGTGTATTTAACTGAGGCAGATATACTGGAGGAACTTTTATATTTTAAATGGAATATTGCAAGGGATGCAATATTAAGACTGGTTTCACTAATGCAGATGTACTTGTTACTGATAGATGTGTGTGAAGTTAACTAGAAGCTTTTAAAGACAAACTGCAGGGGGTGAATCTTATTGCTACTTTTGGATGGATTTCTACCTATGGGAGCATTTCTTCCCTTAACTGTGGTTGTTCAGAAGTTGATAGCTTTTCCTAGTCTTGATCCTGCAACAGGTGCTTAGGATGGGACTGAGGATATAACTGCTAAAATTATTGCTACTGGAGTGTAAACAAAAATCAAAGCAGGCTGTTCTGAGACTTGATCATCCATCTAAAATTCTGAAAATAGGCATGCAAAGTACAAGTCTGGCAGAAAATATTTTAAGGATTTTGATAATTTAGGGTTGTTGCTATCTAATTAGGGACTAGATAATGTACCACTAGTATTTAGGAGGTAAAACAATTTCAGTGAGGAAACTACAGGTTTATACATCTGTAGCAAGCAGAGCTTGAACTACTTCTGTAGAACATTAGACATAAGGGTAAATGGACAGTAAGCAAGAATTGATCACTTCAAAAACTGATGATTGTTTGTGATGATGTGTATTTTAGATGGAGAAAATGCAGGAAATGCAATCCATATGGATTTTGTGGAAGTATCTGATGTGGAGCCACAAAGGAAATCTGTAGATTATTTCAACATGGGTAAGATCTTGGCTAAAGAGGAAGTGTTTTGTAGTAGGAACTGTTGGATTAGTGGTGAATAGTACAAGTACTTGATGAAGCCTCAAGACTTCTGCAAGAACTGGGCTTATTTAGTATGTCTGTCAGTGCTTTTGGCAGAAAAATGGGCTGCATTAGTGTGATTTGTGTGTGATCAATTTGAAGGAATTGTCAGTACGTGGTGGGTTTTGAACATGACAAAAGAAAAGTAGATTGCTATGACCAGCAAAATAAGATTAAATATTAGTGCAAAATGCATATTCAATCACTTATAAACTATTAATGAGATTTTTTGCTATAGGCAGAGAGTGTTGCTTCCTCAGCTGGAGAGGACAATATATAGTTGGTTCAATAATGAGGACTGTTATCCACCTATTTTAAATAAAAATATAGTTCTAGAATGCTGAAAGAACAGCACCTGTACGTATGAATGTTGAGCTGACCTGGCTTGGGATACTATACACAGCTCTGGTTCATCACAGCTGTGAAAAGGAGAAGGTTGTTAAAAAATGATTGGGGAAAGAAGTGTGCGTATACTGTCAGAGTATAAAACTGCATCTTAGCCTGATGGAATCTGAAAAGGGATATGGTGATTTTTTTTCTACCAGTGTTACGTTATAGGACCTACTGCTACAAAATTAAGAGCTATTTGCTGGCTTTTATTACATCTAACATAATAATCAATGCAAAACAGTCCTAAGTAGTAGTGAGAGGAGGAAAGAGGTAGGCATTTGAGTGCCTGAACAGCATGTGGAAGGGATGCATGATGTGGTCACCTTTTGATAGTATGGGGCTCCATTTACTAACCTAGATGGTCTCTTCTGTGTGTTTAGTTTGAGTTAGGTGCTCTGTTTATGATGGAGTTAATCACCCTATGTTTGTGGGGTGCATGTAGCTTTTTAGGAGGATTTATAGGAAAGATGAGCTAGGGCTCATCTTGTTTTTTTCCTCTGTCCTTCTTTCTTAGAATCAACAAAACCCAAGAACTTGTCTTTCTAACATTCCTTTCATGTATCTGTCTTTAAGCAGTTTATTACTTTCTTTTAACTGAACAATATCATGTACTTTTTTGCTGATTTGATTTTTTCTGTCTTTTACCACATGTTGCTTTTCTGCAAGTGTTGCATTTTGTCACTAAGGGATGACATTGCTTGCTGTTTTGAAAGAACACGTTGCTTTATCTTTATCACGTTGCTGAATATGCAAGGAGCCAGAGAAATTGCTGGTGTAAAACTATTTTAGTTGATCTAGACTGGGACTGAAATTTGCTAATTCTTATGCTAATATGAATAATTTTATGTTACTTAGCTCCTGCTATATCTAGTTGTATTGGTTCCAGGTCCCTACTGCAGTTTAGTGAGTTCATACAGTATGTTCCAAACTATTCAGTTAAATACAAATCGCCTAATTATCAGTCTCTCCACTCTTCCTTTTCTCTTAATATTAACTACTGTTTTGACTTAGGGTAAATGTTACAGGGAACTTCTGGGCTGGTTCAGCTTACTTGGTTGCTCTTGCATATAGTTGTTTCCTCCAGTTTCCGTGGGAAAGGAATTTGTAGATCTAAAGTGAATTGTGATGATAAACATGCTGGACCTTATGACCATGGGATGACTGTTTCTAAAGATGATGTGGCAAGAGTCCCGTGTAATCATGCTGTGTTCACCCAGGGTACGCTTTGGCTAAAGGTAAAATGAGGGAGTGGTGTAGCAACAGATATAAGAAGGAAAATCCAGCACTTCCAGGGTGACATCTAACTCAGCCTGTAAACAATGTGTATGTAGTGAGGGCAAATTTCTGCATTAAGCAAGGATTCGAGAATATTGAATGGGGAGTGATTGGGAGTGTCATAAAGGTTTCAAGGGAACTTGGTGCTGAGAAGCTTGTCTTTTCCAACTTACAGGTTAAAAATTTCCCTGGAAGCCATCAAAAGCTGGACGCTACTTTGATACATCTCAGAGCAAAAGTAAGTCTTGTCCTTGCCATAACAAGAAGAAAAGTGAAAACAGACCAGAAGGAAATGACTGGATGTATTTTTATTCTTGTTTTAATGATCTGAGGTTAAATATATAACAGTATTTCAAAAAATCATGTAAAATATGGTCCCCTTTGTCATCAATTCCCACCTAAGGGAATAAAGCTGTACAAGTACAATTTTGCAGAATTTTTATCCCAATTTTGCCCTGCCGGATTCTTCCATTGATCAGTCTGGGCAAGGAGTTTTGCTAAAGAATGTAATAGTATGAATACTTTTCTGGGCTACATCTGGCTTCTTGCTGTCTCTAGCTCCTCAGCAGCATCTCCAGAAGAATGTCCTGTAGAAATGTTTGTGAACTCTGGTGGCCCACCTCCTAAGAGGAAAGACGAGTTCCTGTAGGACTACTCAACATACACTCAGGGTAGACTGGTTAAAATTAGTGGGAGCCTTGTGAATACAGATACTGAAGGGAGAGAACATCTCTTGGGAGGAAAATGCACCACAGTTTCTCTGGTTTAACCTTTGGTTAGAAAAAGGAAGTGGATGATGAAAACAAAACAGCTGTTCTTGCTGAGAAACTCCAGTAAGTGCGAGTCTCTTTCCAGAGATGGGACAACTCTTTGAGGAATTCGTGGGAAATCACAATGGATTTCTCTAGGCATTCCCTGTTATCAGCTGTATCCAAGAGCATGGTCTTCTGCATAATATAGGGGGGTTCCTTCCTCATCCTCTGGAAATAGAGAAATACCCTGTTGTTAACACCTTTCACAGTCTGCAAATACTATTTCTTACAAGGAATAATTCTTACTGATGTGCAAATAACCTTTTTTTTTAACCTCTGGCTGCTGAAGGCAGGCAAGCAGAATTTTTTTTTCCTAAGTTGGTGGATTTTCATGATGGATCTTCTCGGGTGCTTTCATTCTGTCATTCCTTGAGGTACTTCTTTCCTTTCTGTTTCTTCCGAAACTTAGCTATCAGTAAAAGTTTAGAGTTATCTTTATCTGCCACTACAAATGTTTCCTGGCCTTTGCAGTGATTGAATGACTTGCAAGTTGCTTTGGGGAGCTGCAGCTGGATTCATGCTGGATATGTTTAAAGGCTTGTGAATGTGGTTTGAATTACTTGCAACAAAAATGATCTATTATCATTCACACATTTTCCTAAGAGACTAGTTGAGGAAAAATACTGAAAAAGACAACCATCCAGCTATGCTTGTAGGGTGGTCCAGTATTATTCCCTAATTCACTCAGGCAATAGACAGACATCTAAAGTGCTTTCTTTGCAATACTAAAAATCACAAAACCAGTAGAAAAATATTGACCTTTCCGCATTAGATGGAAGGATATCTGCCAAAGTCCCTAACTGTTGTAACTGAGGGGACTATTGCCAACTCTTTATAGCTTGGATGTAAATGGAATATTACCTCTCGAGCAATAGCAGCTCAGAGCTGTTGAAACCACACACACTGAAATACCTTAACCACACAGGGGTGAACCACTTTGAGCTTTTAGATCCTCTTGCAGTCTCTCCATAGCTCAGTTCAGCCAGAACTATACTCCCTTCCAATCACCCTCTTCCTCAGGGTAAATTGTTTCCTTATGGCAAGACAGGGACACTGGAGCAGTCTTCAGACATTATCTGATATTTCTGTGGGACAGTGTTCTGATAATTCTCAGGGTCTGAGCTTTTCACTTGGGAAAAATCCCCTTATCCCTGAAAAGGGATGCAAAATTAACTTGGGAAGGATGGGATTTTTAGAGATAGGCATGAAAAGACACTGAAAGGTAAGTAGAAAGCATGGAGTTTTAGCTTACTGGAAAAGACCAAAAGGCATAACCAGAGCCTCCCAAATATCTCAAGACAAATCTTGGAGAAACTTAGTGTTTCTATTCTTCCCTAGCTATGAAAAGACATCTCTCATTATTCAAATGGAGAGTTGGCAGTATGTGGAGGCAGTACCTGTCAAGCTTCCTGTTTCTTCCCAAAGATGAGATAACATTGGGTTTGAGCTGTAAATCCCTTCCTAAAGAAGGGTACAGGTAAAGAGACATTATCTGGAGGGGAAAAAAAAGGGAGTTACTATGGTTTTGAGCTGCTTATTTGGGCCCATGGGATAAAGTGAGGCTCTGAGAACTGAAATCTGTATTCAGTTATATATATACACTGTATGTATCTTACTCATATCCAGTCTTTCTAGTTTGCATGTCCTGGGGAATCTGTAGAGGGGCTTTTTCAGTATCTGTTTTTTCCTCAGCCTTATGTCAGAATGCAACTTTGAAGGGAGATGAAATAAAGCAGTAGCAATTCCCAGGCCTGTTTGTACACTCAGTGTAGCTCCTCTTTGCTGAAGCCAGATACAAAAGTAAATTGGGGAAAGGTGATGGGTTTCAACTGTTAACCAGGAACAAAGAAACTGTTCTGCCTAGCTCGCCTCCTGATTTGGCTTTGAATCCATTTATGCCCGGAGAAGTTGTGGATGCCCCATCCCTGGAGGTTTTCAAGTCCAGGTTGGATGGGGCCCTGGCCAACCTGATCTAGTGGGTGGCATCCCTGCCCGTGGCAGGGGGGTTGGAACCAGATGATCTGTAAGGTCCCTCCCAACCCAAGCCATTCTATGATTCTACTAGATGCTTATTCTCTAGTGTTCAGTTGTAAAGTTTTTGAGTTGCGGACTTCTAATGTTAAAAGGGGTAATGGATGGAGAAAACATTATCTCATTATCTGAGAAGTGCATCAGTTTTTCTACAAGAAAACTAAAGTCAGCATTGCAAAAAATGCTTTTAACAGTAATATCTACAAACATACTGAGCTGACAGACTAAATAGCATTCTTGTGACTGAGCAAGAAGTCTTGGCAGTCTGCTAAAGGCAGGGGTCAGAGCAGAGTGTCAGCAGTGTCACCAAGGAAAAACAAGGTGTGCTGTGTGTAAATAGAAGGTTGAATGATTTTCATAGTGAGCCTGGTTCATTCAGTCTCTTCTGTGAAATTAAGGTCAGGACAAAAATAAAAACTAAAATTGAGGTGTTAGTCACAATGAAGCTTTGAATAAACAAAAGCTATCCCAGCTCACTCCAGAGCACAGAATATTTTAATAGTGTTCTGAAAATGGTCTATTCTGTCTAAGTAGATTTAGGGATAAAGTTGTTTATTTGGAAGTCAAAGAGCAAATTTCCACTAAAATGGGAATATTGTTGTATACAGTAGATTGTAGCATGCAGACCAGAGCTTTTTCATATGCAGTGTTTCAACATTAAGCTCTATGTTGGTGTGTTTGGATGAAGGCATCACTGAATAGACTGGCGCATGTTGCGGTATTTCTCAGGCTCTGATGGATGATTGCGTTCAGGCCTCAACATGTACCAGACCTACAGACTTCATGATACAGCAGCATAACATGATGGTACAGCATTTCTTTTCTAGAAGACTACAAATGAGAAACTTTACTCGCATTCTTCTTCTCTCCATGTCTGAAGTTGCTTGTACTAAATCAAAATGATAGATCAAAGTGCAGCCTCTAATGGTTGATTTGAGAAGAATCTATTATCCTTTCATTTTACATCAAAATGAAGAATTCGGTTAATGTAGCTCTATGTAATTTGCATGCCCAGGTTCCTTCTTAGTGGATGGAAGAAGATAAAGAAGGTGGAGAAGCCTCACCTTGATGTTCTGATGCCCTTGGAAAGAGCTTGTTTCTCAAAGGAACATGTCAGTCCTGATTAAATGGGAATATAGAAGACAGAAAGCTTCCTTTGCAGAATAAATATTGAAGATATTTCCAAGCATTATAGACCAGAGAGAAGATAGTTATGAAAAAGCAT
Organism: Anseranas semipalmata; assembly: GCA_013399115.1. Taxonomy (NCBI): domain Eukaryota; kingdom Metazoa; phylum Chordata; class Aves; order Anseriformes; family Anseranatidae; genus Anseranas; species Anseranas semipalmata. Next base: position 18,006 of record VXAA01003774.1, on the reverse strand, counting down.
AAGCTGTTGTTGATGGATTTCAGATGGCTAAATGCCCAGTGCTGTAACCAAAGCTGAAACTTTACTGACAAACACCTTTGAAAAGTTTTATGTACTCTACAAGTTGTTGCTATCAGCACCTCATTTAACACAAGTAGAAGCCACCACAACAGTGCAGTTGTGCAAAAATGGTGTTACCTCTTCATGTTGCGGCACAGGTAAAATAGCAGAAGTCAGTAGGCAGTGTGACCTTCAGTTCTACAGTTAACCCCTCTTCTACTTCATCTTAAAATTTAGGGATTGAAGAGCATCTATCTGAACACTTGATGCTGTAGGCTAAAAAGGACTTGGGTGTATAAGGTGAGACTCAGGCATTTAATGTTTTGCCGAAGACCCCTTGTTGGTGCTTCTTGAAGGTAGATGAACTGTAGGAATGCCCAAGCATTTTCTTTTGCCAAGCATCTGGAAACTGTTCTCTGTTCATATCCACAAATGCTTCAGTGGGACAGGAACGTGCAGCTCAGCCCTGAGCTCTGCTGAGATCCTGGAACTCAGCATTTGTTTTTACAGATTCCTTAAGGAGCTTGGCCTGGGAAAAGGCCTGAAATAAAAACGCAAGGAATGATTGCTGCTTTCTTTAGCAGTATAGGTGGTGTCATTCTAGTTTGTTGTTTGTTTTGCTTTGCAAGTAACATAAAGGTAAGAGTGCTCAGGGAAGAGAAAAGGGACTCAGATTCAAACTCCTTCTGTCTAGAAGATTCTTGCCTTTCAGTGAGAGCCTTGTAACCAGTGAGAGCCTGAGGCCTGAAGGCCTCACTGAAGGCCTGCTAAAGTCAATGTTGATTGCTCAGTCCTGTATTACTTTTGTACTACAAAATGTACTGATGAGGTGACCAGAAAATAAGATGACTTAAACTCAGTCAGCTAGTCTTTTTTTTTTGAGTTGAGGGTATTTGTACTATGATGAATACTATTATCCTAATATTGAGGAGCCCTAGTCATGGATCAGGATCTCTGTGTAAGGCCCAGACACACTGATTTTGAGAGGAATGTGTCAGTTGCTTTATAAGCAGACCACAATTAATGTAGAATATTTTAGGTTACTAGTAATAGATGCAAATTATTTTTCTGCAAACTCTTAAGTCAAGTAAATGGTGTAGTTAAACAAATTCTTGCTTTAACTTCTTTGTTTAGTTTTCAAAGATTTAGGAGATTTAGTGGGAAGAAAAGCATTTCCACCTGTAATGGCTGATTTTATTTAACAGAGCTGTTGTTTGGCCTCTTAATCTGAAGTGTTAAAGTGGCTCACTCTGGGAAAAAATAGTGTAACTCCAGGAGACCTAGAGGGACTAGTGAAAAGGTGACTATTTTTGTAAAAGGTCATTCTGAACTTTTGACTCTGAAACTTAGGCTTGTTCTTGACATTGGGATTTCTGGTCCCTGGCCTGATGGTGATCAAGAATATTGAAAACAGAGCTATATAAAACTACCAATTTTCACTTAATATGAAAACTGATAGTTTTGCAAGTATGTGAAAATTTGATCCAGTGTACAGTTTGCTCTTTCTGCCAGCCAACACTCCTTTTCATGGTGTAAAGGACTGAAGTTCTCCCTCTGGGCAAAATGGTGAATTTGTTCAGGCGCAGATACGTCTTTTCATGAAGAAATTTTATCCCTCTTATATCAGAAGCAGCTTTTTATACAGAAACATGGTTTTCCCCACTGTTTTTCTAGTTGTAAGAATTTTTGTGCAGAAACAGTGGTATGGTCTTATGGGAATTGCATACCAGGTAAAGCAGTTCCAGTCATTGTTCTCTAAGCAGTATTTCTACCCCCTGACACACACCCCCACTTAAAGGTTTCCAGGTTAGTAGGAAGTCAGTAAGACAGCATTAACGGAGGCAAAATTATATGAAAAGAACGCCTAAGAGACTAATTCACTCTATTTCCTTGTTTACAGGCAATCAAAAATCTCCTAACATGAATATAAGGTATGTGACAGGATGAAAAAGCACAAGGCTTTCTAAGAAAGCACTTGGAAGGTGAAAGACAATGTAATTTCTTACGACCAAAGTTACCTGCAACACAGGTAGGGTCACCAAACAATAAATAATGTGTGTCATAACACTTACAAAAGTACCACAAATTCACATTCATAAACAATATCTTTCCTGTCCCACAGAACTGGAAGTGTTTGGGCTTTCTCATATTTTTCCTGAGCATGTGAAACATTATGGGAATTTAGGGTGACTGAGTATAAAGAGTTTTATATATAAATCAAAGTTCAAGTGCTTAGAGTTGGATTTTAACTCTTTATTGAGCATGTTATGATGGAGCGTTCATTCTATATTCATAGTTTCTGATTAGGTTGACAGTCATAAAAGCTTGACCCACCATACTTCACAGAATCACAGAATTGTTTAGGTTGGAAAAGACCTCCAAGATCACCTAGTCTAACGTATGACCTAACACTAGCAAGTCCTCCACTAAACCATATTGCTAAGCTCTACATCTAAATGTCTTTTGAATACCTCCAGGGATGGTGACTCAACCACTTCCCTGGGCAGCCTGTTCCAATGCCTAACAACCCTTTCAGTAAAGAAGTTTTTCCTAATATCTAACCTAAACCTCCCCTGGTGCCACTTTAGCCCATTCCCCCTTGTCCTATCACTGGGTGCCTGGGAGAAGAGACCAATCCCCACCTCGCTACAGCCTCCTTTAAGGTACATGTAGAAAGTGATAAGGTTGCCCCTGAGCCTCCTCTTCTCCAGGCTAAACAACCCCAGCTCCCTCAGCCGCTCCTCGTAAGACTTGTTCTCCAGACCCCTCACCAGCTTCGTGGCCCTTCTCTGGACCCACTCCAGCACCTCAATGTCCTTCCTGTAGTGATGGGCCCAAAACTGAACACAGTAATCGAGTACTTCACTTAATGTAAAAACAAACAGGAAAACCTTTGGCACTAAACAGTAAGTTTTGGAATTAACAGATCAAGTGAACTATCTTCCCTACTTGCTGCTAAATCGATTTGCAGAACTGTCAGTCTTAAACATCACAGCTCTCCAGAGATGAAGGCATAAGACTCTGGGAAAAGGTAGGTTGTTTAATGTAACTACTCAATATGCAAGCATGTTTCGGACTGGGAATTTTAAAGGCAACAAAGCTAAGACCCAGGTCTCAGTGGAGCTGAAGTATTGAAATAGTCTGGTATTACACATTTGCTTGAATAGCCTGAATGCAGTTTGACTCCATCAGTGTATAAAGATGTGTATCATCCTGTTAGTGTTTAATTTTTTTTTTACAGTATGACTGATAATCAGTTGGAACTAGACATATGAGTTGGAAGAGAAAAATTTCTAATAGGAACATTGATACAGGTGCAGAACAGAAGAATTTGAAATTTTTGTCACACTTCACTAAAGATTCATTGTAGATATTTTGTTGTGGGTTGTTATTAGTGAGAATGTGTAACTGGCGAACATAGTAGATTCCAGTGAGTCAAGAAGTTGCTTACAATATTGAACCAACTAACACCCTGTCATACTGTCCTGTGGCACTGATGTTTATATAAATCATAATCCACCTCCAAAGGATTTATAAAACTTTCTGAAATGGGACCTTAATGTGTAAGTATAGTATTGCTAACAAGAATCAGTGTGATTTGCAGGCTTTTATGGTTTAAATCTGGCCTGGGAATGGTGACTGCAGACTATCTAGTAAAAACTTAGGAAAGAATATTGAAAAGGTGATTAGTTTGTGCAGTCCAGAAATACACTCGCCCAGCTCTTCAGAAGGGGCTGAGCATTCTGTTAGCCTGGAGTAAACCAGCATTATTACTATTTTCTGTGACATGGGGAAGTACTGAGTAGTAGCTGTGGTGCTCTGCAGGCACATGACAAGAAATTAGTCCCCACTTAGTGATGCAGGATCAAAAGGGGATTCTGGTGTGATTAAGTCCAGGTCGTTGTTACGGGAACTTGTGGCATGTAATACCATTCATAAATTTATCGTACTTCATCTTTGAACTAATTAGGTTACTTGTTCTACTGGGAGGTTGCCTCGAAACCTCACTTTCTTATGTAGAAACAGTGTTCTAATTTATTGTCCTAACAATAGTCTGTATAAATCAATATAACCAGTAAGAGTAAGTGCAGACAGCTCTCTAAAGAGTCACTTTTGTCATATGGTGTTTGTATCTGAGACTAGTTTCCTTAATTTTGTTTTTTTTTTCTTGGGTTTATTTTGCTTTCAAGTAGCCTGGGGAAGCATCTTACATATGGAAAAGTGACTTAGGTTGTCTTGTTCTTTAATATGCATAGTAATAATGCTGTCTTTTTTATTATTTCTTTTAAATCATCATATTTCTGCAATCAGAATAGTGAGTCAGCTGTTGTATCTTGTAGTTACCAAATAGCACAGCTGGCTCAGTTTTTATGCATCTTCAGCAGTTATTTCAGACTGACTTGCTTAGGTTGTTTTTGCTGTATCTTCTGTCAAAATTGCTGGTTTGCAGCAGTGATCCGTACATTTTGTAGAAGCTTTTCTATTAATATATAGACACTAAATTTCTGTTTGGTTATACATGAAATGATAATACCATTGAAAAATAACCTCTTAATAATTCTACTTTCATCCTTCTGTAGGCCTGATTCTGCTATCCCAACTTGCCTGGGTAAATCTAATTCATTTGAACACGCTTGATTCAGGAACACCACTGGGTGAGGTGTTAATACTAGCCTACCACTGTACAGCCTCTTTTATTTTTTGGTAATATGGTATAAGGCTATCCTGAAGTGAGCATCAAACACTGCAGTGTGTTTTTAGCTCTCCTTCCTCACTGCTGTATGCTTACAGCTGCTTCTGCAATGCTGGGTAAAGCTATTGTCCTAACGGTATTGCATAGTCTCTGACCTTCAAGACTGTGGTGGTTCAGTTGTTTAGAAGTCACGAGAGAGCAAGCACTTCCATTCCTGACTGGAATTGTGCCATGCACATCAGTGTCTGACTAGTAAATCATGTTGCTGTCTCTGTAGAAATTAGCCACATACTGACAGGAAACAAATATAATTAACAATGTATGTGTAAAATGAGGTAGATTCAGCTGATCAGTCTGAAAATAAAAGAATTCAGTGACAATCAGTCTGTATTACAAATTCAATCACTGTTATTGAAAAGCTAGCTTTTATCCTCCCATTTTTTTCCTGAGAAAGTTCTCCCCTTCCCATTACTTTCTGCTGTGAACTACATTATTTATAAAGCAGGTGATGTTTGTGTTGATTGAAGAAACAAATGCCAGTAGAAAAAGACTTCTTTGGGGGTGAAAAAAAAAAAACAAACAAAACCTTCCTGTGGAGAGTTAA
>VXAA01003774.1:0-12648 GCA_013399115.1 Anseranas semipalmata | reverse complement strand
CCTTTTTTTTTTTTTTTAAAGCATGCACAATCTGTCTTCTTTCTTTTTTCTGAAGAGAAAGATTTACAGATATTTTAGTGGACTACTTAAAAAGCTGTCTCTTATCCCTTTGGCAGGAATAGCTTTCTAATAATTTCAGAAGGGCCTTCAGTAAACACTAGACTGAAAATCACTATATGAAAATCTGTTAGATTCAAGAGGGATTGTACATCTTGGGCTCAAAAAGTCTTTAAATGAGAGCCACCTAAACTAACCTTAATTTATGCTGGCTTCCTCCATGTCTTGGGCTCTTATTTTGTGACTTGATGTAGGATACTTTTGCTCAACCTTAAATCCTAACACTGGTAAGAGAAAGAAAGCAAATGTCAAGGCACTGTAGTTAGGTGTTCTTGATCCATTTGCTAAGGCTGCATCCTCCCTGCTGACATTCTTTGTGGCTGCAGGTTTTGCTGAGGTTTCTCCTCGCTGCACCACAGAAAATGGTTAGGACCACTTAGTGCCACACCTGCTTTTGTATATGTATTAAATGAGATGATGAACTAAGCAATGTGTGTCCTTTAGCGTGGCCAAGAGGAAGGCTGATAAACTCTGCATTTTAGGGAAATAGAAAATGCGATGACTGCTGCCGCTGCTTTCCACACCAGGTAGGACCTGTACAGAGGTGCTGGAGGGATTTGCTGTGGAGCTCAGCCGGAGCAGCTCAGGGCCCTACCATGAATGCTTTGAGCAAGTGCCTTGAGCTGGGGGCTTCGAGCTAGGCCAGAATCTCTCTTCCTTTCCTTTCACCACACGATTGACTTTCTAGAACTATTTTAGCCACTCTTACTGCATTCTCGGTGTAAGTTACTCATTCAGTTATTTCTCATGTTAGTTTTTAATATATTTTTTTTAGTAGGGAGGGCATACTGCTTTTGATAAAGTAGTAGTGGAATAGGTGTAAAGGATTTAAAAATCCAGTTGTGATCTCTGAAATCTGTGATGTGCTCAAAATAACTTGCATCTTTTTTATTTCTGCATAACCAAAAATATTAAACTAATATGACACAGTGGGGAAAAAAATATCACTAATATATGGCAGTCAAACTATAGAATTAAATGAGTGGATCATAGTTAATTTTCCTTTATTATTAGGATTTTGTTAGGATTATCATTTTTGGGATTCGGTGAATTCTGTGAAACTGAGGTGAATCATTTGATGTTTAACAGTTTACAGACACTTTCACTGTGAAATCTAATTGCCATATTCATACTTTGAGTTTATCTTCATTTTCATGATATGAAGTTAATTTATCATTGAAAGAGTACAAAAGTTGAATGACAGGTTTCCTGATTTTTAGTGCTTGATTGTTTTCAGTAAGGATTTTCCTTTTTTATAATTCAGTTGAGATATTTTGCAGATGAAAACATGCATTTTTGCCCCTATTCTGAGAGACCAAGACAGAAGGATATTTTGATATAACCAAGAATTGTGTTTCAGGGCCTATGATAAGGGAATACAATAGAAACACTTCATAATCTTTACATTTGTTTTGTCAAACCAAGGGGAATGCTGAAATACATTTCAAAATAGGTTTGGCTTTTGGCTGAAGCAATCCCTGTAGTTAGCTTTGAACACTTCCCCATCGGGCTTCCCTAGCTCAGACATTCTGTTTTAAGGACATGTGCTCTGTAGGAAGATGAAGGGGTGTGGATGAAGTATTTGAGAGTGAGAAGCAATCAGTATTTGAAATACATCATACCTGGTCTTGAGATAGGGCAGTGTGACAGCTTCATGGGATGGACTTCCAGGGAGAGGGGAAGCAGCTAAATTTATTGGTAGTGTGTTTACAGGCTTGCTTCCAAATCTTAGTTGGAAGACTGGCTTTCTTTCTAAATCTTAGTGAAGTTATCTGATCAGCTGTAATACTTGTAAGGATTTGTATTAGTAGAACTTACTGAAACGTTTTTAGTTTGTGTCATAATGTGAAGAACTATTGTCACCACAATGGAAAATGAAAAGCAGGCTTTTCTTTAAAATCACCACACAAAAATCAAATGGTTCTGAAATGAAAGTATAAGTAGAGCCAGACAACAAACACAAACAAGCATAAATTTTGTTTCATCAAGCATGCTGTTCTGAAGGGGAGCTATGAATTCAGCTTTGATATTATCTTGTTTTAGGGGTTGTCATGTCCTTTCCAGTAATGAAGTGTCATGAACTGTATATTGAAAGAAATGGGGATTTTTTCTTATCTTTTTACCTGAGTGTCTGAAGTTTTCCAGCTCTCTTCTCAGATTTGGACGCTGTTTGACTTCTTTGCACACAGCTCTGACTGCATCCTGGTCTGGAATGGAAGTTCCTGGAACAGGAACATTCCACTGGCATGGGAGCAGCTGCGTGGCCATAAAGCTGTATTTGGGTGTCCTTTCTACTGGGCCAGGTTGAAGAGATTATTTTCCAACCTGGTTCATCTGCTTATTACCATTCCCTACTGGAGGTAGTTTTCCTCTTAGGTGTGCTGGTTCTGTGTCTACATGATGCTGCTGTCAAACACAAATCTTTCAGAATAATTGTATTGTCATAAATGTTTTTGATGGTGTGGGTTTTTTAAGTTGCTCATTTTGTCAGGAAAACATTAGGGTGTGATTTCATGTGGTGTCATGCTGCAACAACAGCAAGGAACAGGGCAAGCAGCTGAGAAGGAATTTGGAATAATATCTCACTGGTCCAAACAGAACAGTGTCTGACCAGACCACCTCCTGAGGTATGTGGCAAAAGCTGCCACAACTGCAGGAAGGTGTCTTTTAGCCATGCTTTACTGTATGTGTTGTATCTTTTTTCCTACATGACTAGTAGCTAAATATTTGGTTCCCATTAAAAGTCATCCTGAAAGTAAGGAGCTGGATGCTTAACTTCAGTTTGTCTTTGAAAATCTTCCCTTTTATTTTGCCAGTGTCCATCAGCATTTAAGTCTAGCAAGCCCAGCTCATTTTGAGATATTTAACATAAGAAAAAATTTTATGGAGTGAAAACATTGTTACACTTCACAAGCCTGCTTTGCAATGCAAAATTCATTCATAGTGAAGAAGTTGAATCAAAGGCTTGCCACTGCCAACTGATTATTTGATGTACTCTAGCTAATGTTATGCTGCCAAAAATGTGCATTTCCATCTCTTTTTTTTCCTTTTCTTATTATGAGAATAAGCTGATAAATTATTTTTCTGCTTGAGTTTTGTTTGATTTGCAATAAATTTTCTTTTGTGAAACTGTTTCCTCTCAGCAAATTCGGAAAATGGCATATTATATCTCTGCAGCTGAATCTAGAAGTAAATACATTCTTTATCAGATTTATACTTTTCAAATAAAAGATACTTTATTTTTATAACATGTGAGAATTCAGAAACCAAAATGAATGTGTGATTCCTCATCTCTGCCAGGCTTTCAGTATGGTGATAAAAAATAAAATGGATATTAGGTTGCCAAAGACGTGCCTTCAGTTCACTGCTGTTGCAAACCATTGCAGACTCTGTAATTTTATCTTTTTGACCAGCATCTGTAAAAGGCCTTTTCTTAGCTTAAACAAGTGTTAAGAAGACAAACACCCTGGTATTCAGGTGCGGTTCAGAGGTGTTCAGATATCAGAGTAAAGCAGGTAGTTTAAAAACCTAACACCAAGCATCCCACAATACAAACCCTACCAACTCAGTGTGGTTTTTATCTGTCTGCCATTGCAAAGTAAAGATTGGTATTCTGCCCATTTAAGTCAGTGAGAAACTTGCTTTTGATATCAGTGCAGGTAGGATTCCCCTGGGGAATTCTTCATAATGTAAATTCACATAAAAATAAAGATTTACGTCTTTGTAATATCCAGAAATAAGCAATTTTTAGTACAAGCTTCTTTTTTGGATACAGCAACTCGTAGCTGTCCTATCTAGAGCTATGATTTCATCAACCCTTGCAAACAAAGCATATTTCAGTGTGGTTTGGAGGCTGAGAAGGAAAACCCAGGATGTTACAGTCCGTGGTTTTCATTTAGTAAATAGCACTATTCCTTCTCTTCCAGATGTTTCGGTGATAAATTATGCTTCTCTCAAAGTAGGCAGAATGTTTAGTGGATCAAATACCATTAGTGACATAGTTTCCTGGTGGTATGTATTGCTGTGCAATCACTTGTTGCATTGTGTTCTTGATTGGGTATATGACCAACAGGTACCCCACGAGGCAATATGGTAAAGCTTGCAAGCCAAGCCATTCTGTGAAAGACTGTAAGAAACCCTTACTGACTGAATTCCCAGCTTTAATTATCACTGCCGACTGGATTTGTCTTGTGAGTGTTGCATCCAGTTACTGACTAGCCTCCATGTTCAGCTTATAGGATCTCAGGAGATCACAGCTGAGAACAGTGTGTCTGTGAGGAGTTGTGTTTGCATGCCTCTTGTGCTATATGGCAATGGCGACCGGGCACAACAGGATAGTATCTGTAAATAAGGGCAGATCGCCCAGCAGGAAGATGGGGGAGATCTCAGTTGTCATTGGAATGGGTAGCGATCTCTTATATATGCTTAGTTCAGAGACAGCTTGCAATTACCATTTGAAAGTAATACCACAGTTCAGCTAAAGCAAACTGGAATTTATTGAAATAGAGCTGTTTCCACAAATACGAAACATTTCTATTTGTTTTGTGGAGATGTAAAGAGAGCAGGAGGTCCCTTTGGGCTAAGTTTGAGATCTTCAAACTGAGGTCTCATGACAAATGCATCTCTAAAAATGTGTAAATAATCATTCTGTCAGCTCTTTGGCAGAGCTTTTGCTCATGTCTCCATAGTGATCCTGACAGTCTTAGCAAATGGAACTGGTCAGTCAGAGAGATAATTGAGGCATTAAACTATTGTACCCAGAGATATCTCAAATCTGTCATAGCTGCATTCTCATTGGCTAAACTTAATGAGGCAGAAAACAGGCTATGGAAATAAATGTCCTTAAAGCTATCCCAGAAAAGGAACTAAGGGAGAGTTTGTGGGGGGGAATGGTTAAAGAATACGAAAACAGAAGCTGGCAAAGCTATACTGGAAGCCTGGATTTAGGTGATGTATTTTAGCAAATGGCTGCATAAGAGAGTCCTGTAAATGCTAGAATTTCACTAGGGATTAGGAGAGAAAAGACTTTTTGTAGACAGGGAGATGCCTTCAGGTGTCAGCTGCTTTCACAGTTTAGCAATCCAATGGCATGGATTGGATTTAGCTCAGTCTGATATTCCCTGTCCTAATGAAGGTAAGGAATAGGTTTTCAGTAGGTTTCATTGAGTTTTGGATATATCCCTGTTTTTTTATGCAATATGTTTGGCCATGTTCTGTAAAATTTGTAAAATCATCTTTATAAGAGTGCTTGGCCTCCAATGTGGATGCTTTCTGGGTGTTTGTTACAGTATGAATAGAAGAGAACTAGAGTTACAGGCATTTAAATGGTGAATTAACTTTTATATGAAACTTTCACCATATACAATGGACGACCTTAAAGGCTATATACACACCACCTGCTTTGTGCCTTTCTCAGGCCTCAAAACTGGTGTCATGATGGTAATTTAGATGCCCTTTGCCCAAGCCCGTTGAATTCCGGCTCCTTAGGGGCATTACTAAAAGTAGTCATAGCACCCAGGAGAGGAACTTGTTTGCTAGCCCGAGTACAGACCTCGATTGTTATAAAAGCTTCCTGGCAGGGAGGCACAGATTGGGGTCTTGATCTCTTGTTCTCAAGTCTTCACATATAACATCCTGAGCCATCTTCCCAGCTGGAACTAAATAGGCTTCTTAATAGCAAAAAGCAGTAGAAATTATTCCAAGTGGTGGAAGTGTTTAGCTGCTTTCAGAGATGACTGAAATTCCACATATATTACTCTTATTTGCCATCTTTAACCTTGGTTCTGCAGGCATCTAAGTTTGGGCCTCTTGTCAGGAAAGATTCATCAGTGCTTGCATAGATGTGCTTCCACTTGGTTTCCTGGTGTCATGAGGTTTTGTGCAAGTTTTTATCTTAATGAAACTTGTGGAAGTTGAGGTGACTTGTACAGCTAAGCAATGGAGAATTTTGGCTCACCAAAGCTATTGTATCCTCTGCACTGATGTCCGCATGGATGTATAGATGTACTCATTAAAAACACTGAAAGTATAACCTGAGAAGAGAGGACAGCAATCTAGTATATGCAAAAGATGAGACAAATTCACTTTGGGTCCTTTCAGGTTTAACTGTCAGAGTTTAACTGCCATCTGCTTTCTCTGCATCTCCATGAGAAACTTTCCATTGCAGTGGTCATGTCAATATCTAACACAAGCTGGTGAATAAATGGAAAGGTTTCTGTACAGTAGCTATTATACATTCCATGCACCATACTATAAGTAACCACCCTTCTGAAGGCTTAAATAAGACTAAAAATCATTTTTGAGGAGCTGCAGTAAAAATGATTCTTGAGGCAGAGCTGTCATATTTGCTGTCCCAAGACTCTCCTGCTGCAGCTCAGATGCTCTGCTTGTGCTAAGAACTAAGGCTGAGGACAGTCAAGAAGCCAAGACGCAGATGTAGGAATGCGCCTATGAGGTGGCATTGCTTCTGGAGACCTACACGGTGCCTGGCATTGTGTATGCTCACCACTATTCCAGCTTGTAGCATCTGTTTCAGAGCTGGTGCTCCTTCCTGGAGCGTGACTAATGAAATAATATTCTGAGCAGTATGACCATATGGCTCAGTGATGCTGTCTCTGTGCTGGAACATGTCATCTGGGTCAGTAACTGTTCAAAAGTAGCTGTGAATATAACAAGGCATTTCCTACCACTATAAGTAGTACTCACACAACTGTACCCCTGATAAGCTGCTGTGAACACACTCCCCAGACCAAGCTGTGATTTAAACTGACAGGAGAATCTAAATTTGTAATGAGGAATGACAATTTATCTTCCATTCATTTTACTACATAACTGCATCCCATCTGTCTGCCTGTGTCCTAACTGCCAGCACAGCACACTCCCTAGATTGTTTCCATGCATACTAAATCTTAAGGGCAAAAATTCACTCTATTAGCTAAGAAAAAATTCGGACATGCGCAACACAAAGCTGTCTTCCAGGTCAGGCTCAGACACTCATGGCATTTTAAAATCTCTTGTTCTCTTCCAGTTGAGAACAAAGTGAATGGGTGAAAATATTGAGTTACCTTATAAGTTCAATTCTTGAATGCTTGATCTAGCTCAGAAATAGGCTTGTGGAGTTTATTGCTAGTCCTATTTTTTTGACTAGTCCTGTGTACTATCTGTATAGGAGAAGCCAGTTTGAAAATGGAGAAAATAAAAGAAAACATGCTTTAAAAAGAAGTTCAGAAATAATTGCAGAGATAACTACAAGAATTTAATCTTGTAAATTGTGTGTTTTCATGTAAATGCGTTGAAGTGTTGATTACATGCTTTAATAAAATCCAAGTAACAGTAGAATCTGTCAGGGACAGAGTGTTAATAGGCATGTTACCAGGTAAATATTACTAATGTTTGGGGAGGGAGGGCATTTTCCTCTTAGTTCATGAAATGTGCTATAAGCAATACATCAGACTCATCTTATCTGTTCTATTGGTTTTCTATTTTGCCAAGTGTCTCTGTGGTGCAGCCTTCAAAGACAGCGTAAGGCAGAAATAGCTGTAGGCTTTGCACCAAAACCTTTCTTACCCTTGACACCTTTTGTTTAAAAATCTGTGCTGTAGTATTTACCAGATATGACAATTCACATCCAGGTTACATACCAACGTATGTATGTACTTAAAAGTGAATTTATCTGCTGTCTGTGTTGTTTGTAACCAGTTAGCATGAGAGCCTCAGATTGTGCTGGTGTAGGCAGTATCAAATTTAATATCAAGTTTAATAGTGTGGCTTGCATGGTAGGAAATCGTCCTGTTGAAACCTGAGCCAATCTGTTCCACTGCAGTTGATTATGTAGAAGAGCGTTGCCTGTTTTTCAGCTCTCCTTAATGTGGAATAACAGTTGGAAGGTAGGAAGAGATCCAGTGTCATGGGCTGTCCATTGTCTGTAGGCACCAACTGGCTTATGATCACAAAATAGGAACCTCTGCTAAAATTCCTGTGGTAACAATAACAAGTCAGTGCAGGTACAGGTCTTCCCATTTTAGTCTTGTTAACGTGTATAGGCGTTCGCTCTTGTGAAGATGCACGGTATTGCTTAGTTCTCCTATGCAAAGATTTGTAAGGAGGTGGGGCTCATTAGGAAGACAGCTATGTGGACAGTTTGGTCTCTAACTAGTCCTTTCTTCAGGCAGCTTTCTGGGAATTGTGTACTTCTCCCAAGTGGAGATTTTATGGAAGGCTTGTACAGCATATACTTCTTCCCTTCTCTATGCTTGGTGAAAGGCATGTATTAAGTTGCTCTCAAAACATACTTAAATCTTGCACTGCTATGTGCCAGGTGCCAGAGAGCCAATCAGAAAGGGCACCAGGCATCCATTACTGGTTTTGCAAAGGGGCATCACTGGTGTCAGAAGGAAATGTGTGGTGAGAGAAGGGTCAACAGTATGTTATGTGAGCACTGGAAGTACCGGATCAATCTGTCGGTGAATTGTCCGTTTCTGTGGCACCACAGCAGGCTGGAGCAGTGTCCCTGCTCCCCAGGCCAGGGCCTGTGGGGTGGGGAGAACCCAAAGATTCTCCCTTATTATTTGTGTCAACAAGCAGATGGGTTAAGACTAAGAAGTAATGCGAAGCACTTACACTCTGAAGAGAGAACTGCAAGGCACTAAAATGAGACTTTTAAAGGTACAAAGCATAGATGTGAGAGAGGGACATTAAGCACTTTATCTGTGTTGTAGAACAGGGAAATAAGACATACCAAATCAGTGATATTAATCTTGTTGAACACAAGTCCATGCTGGAATCTTATTTAGGTCTACTAAATTCAAGACTAATACCTCAAAATTCACTGCTTTCTATGGGCACGAGTTACCTATATTATGTCATGACTGTGAACTAGTTTAGCCCTAAAACTTTGCTCTTTTACATCACTTCTGAGATAACTTCTGCATCTCAGATAAGATGCTACTTCATGTTACTTCAGAAAAAGTAACTTCTATACTGCATACAGGACCATATTTTCCATGCTTATCTATTATGTATTTATTATGCTGGAGGGCTATAGAAATGAAATTACATACTCGGAGTCCCACAGCAAGTCTGTGGCAGAATGGGAACTGAAGCTTAGAGGTGGAGTAGGAGGTATGGTTGAATTAAAATACAATAAAAGATGCAATGCTGTTGAAGCAAAGCATGGTGGTAGGAATAGAGATATTCGCATTGTGACTGTGAACCTGAAGTCCCAATTGTACCTGATATTTTTCCAGTTTTGTATTACATTCTTTGAAAAAGCACAGTATGTAAGAGGTACCAGTATAGTTCAAACAATACACAAACCCAAGAATACAGGTTCTTGTGATAAATAGGAGCTGGATTACAAAGTTGAAAATAAGTTTGATTACTGAATCGTGTGTCCACTAATCTTAGAAATAAATATACAGAGACATTAAGAGCTTCCTCCTACTTTTCTGCTTGTAGACTGACTAGATAGATAGCACTGAGTGGAAGCCAATACAGTATAAGCTCTGTTCTTTTAGAAGTCCTAACATTTTTTGGTGGAGAGCTTTCCCTTGTCACTTCCAGCAATGTGCCTCTCATGTGGATAGAGGATTTCAGGTCCTTAAAGCTAGCCCTTGCCTTTTAATGAGATAACCATCACATAAAAAATAAAATGAAATAAGTGCATAAACTGAAGAAAGTGTGTGTGTGTGTGTATATATATATTATAACAATGTAAATTTAAAATCTTAGAGATGGGCTTGATCTTCTTTTTTAGAAGACAGCTAAGTAGCTGTACAAGTACCTGCTCTGTGTCCTGTGGGTGCCATAATACCAGATGAAGAAACTTGTCTGTATCACAGCTCTTTCAAAGAAAGCCAAAGTGCAAGAAAGAGTGGCATATGCTAACTCTTATGAATGGGACATTCACACTCAAGGGACAGGACCTCATCCTCACCAGCATTTGGTTAAAGAGAAAGTGTGAAGTAAGATATTTAAAATTCTGCAGTGCGTTAGATGCCACCGCTTTCTTCACCTGATACCTTAGAGTGTTTCATTCGAGTTTTCCAGGCATCTCAGTCTCCTGCCAAAGCTAGTGGAAGCTTGAAAGGACAAATTTGAAAGGGTGGTGAAAGTTTGGAATGCTATTACCAATGAACTTCTGCTTTCTTGTTCAGTTTTTCCTGTCTTTGCCTATGCCTCAAGGTGGGATTGGATTTTTTGTTTTATGATGCTGAGTATTGTTTACCATAGAAACAAACAGTCTGACAAGAAAGCTTTTGATTCTAACATGCAGAGATATTTCAGTAGTAGAAGTGAAATACATAATCATTAAGAGATGCACAGATTTTATTTTAGGTAATTTTCTTCTGGTTTTGGCTGAATTTCTGAAATTCATAATTCATATGGCCAAAAGCCATAATTCCCTTCATGCAAGTATCAAACTGTCATAATCTGATATATCTTGATGCACTGAAACACAATAGCTTAAAACTGAAAGATAACACACAGTTGAGCCTTTATTTAACTGCGTGCAATTTGAAGCATAATCCAAAACTGATGTGAGCCAAGTTTAGGATGGTGGCATAGACTAATATGTCAAGGTCAGGAGCAGAGTGAAGGGGCTGTGAAAACTTGCAAATGTTTTTTTCCCTTCTGATAACACAGATGGTACTACTTTAAAACTATTTTGTTGGACAACATTGCAGTGGATGGTGATGAAAGAGGATTATGTTAAAACTAAGGACATATGTTATCTAGTTAACATTATATATATATTCTCTGGATTTCCAGTGATTGAACAGCTTGGGACCATTTTCAAGTTATTTTTGTTACAATAACTGTACCTATTTTACTCTTTAGAATTACATTCATTTGCACTTACAAAGCTTGTGTATTGTCTTAGACAAGAAAAATATATTTGTACAGATGAAAAACTTCTAAATGAGAGTTGTTTAGAATGACAGTGCATCATGCAGAGAACATTTTTGCAGGGAAGACATCAATGTTTCATTTCTGTGAACATTCTTTCATGAAAATGTATCCTGGATAGGTTTAAAGCTGGGCCTTAGAATGGGCAGTCAGAAAAAGACTAAAAATTTGTAGCTTGCATTGCATTCTGTGTCTCAAAGGCTTGTCTTGTATCAGCATGCACCCATAACTTTCCTTTAGCTTTTCCACTGGTATTAGCTGGCTTTTTATTGTTGTGGTTGCAGTTTCACAACATAAAAATAAATGATGCGTGCTGCTGGCTCTGTTGTACACTGGATGAGTAGGTGGTGTCACTATAGGTCCTACTTTATTCTTAGATTTATATCTGGAGTTTGGTCAAAGCTATTTTTTTTTCTGCAAAAGCGTGGTTAAGAACTTTAATTTTACCGGATTATGCTCTCCTCTAAATTTAGGGATGGTGCCAGGCTGTAAGGAGTAAGATTTTGCTTTATTTCGTATGCTCATTGCAGACTAGGATGGGATCTCTGGTCTCCACTGGTTGATGACTAACAATTTAAGCATTAAACTGCATATTTAAGAACTGTGAAAGCTGGCCACATTGCTTCTAGGCCCAGCTCCAAAGACATGTGGGGAGTGATACAGCAATGCTTCTCTGTAGCCCATGAACTGTGTGGTCCCTACACAGGATGTTTTCTTTGTTCTTGTTTTCAGCTGACAAACAACAAGCATATTGTGACCTCAGAGAGGAGGGAAATCAACCCCCCAAAGGGCTTCTATCTTCTTGCCTTCCAAACCTGCCAGCTGATATGTTAGATAGCCAGAGACATCCTTCTTGGGACCCTCTTGTTCCTTCCAGCTGCACCTCCGTAAGTCTCCCTCATTCACTAGTAGAGAGGGAACTGTCTGTAGGATTGCAACATAAAGCTTACTTAACAGTTGGATTTAAAAACAAAACAACAACAACAACAACAAAAAAACAAACAAGCAAAACAAAACAAAAAGAGCATTTATCTTCAAGCAATATCAAGTAACTCCTTATATCTAGGTACATATGGAGGCACTGTTTTCATTAACACAAGGAATACAGACTGAGTAAACGTACATTTCATGGGCCTGAACAGCAATTATATCAGGGAAGTGATGATAAAACCACTGATATTCTCTAAATTGAGGTAGACAGTGTTTTAATCTGACAGATAATTGGAAAAGTGTGTGTGTGTTAACAGTAATTCACATTTCAAGTGGTATTTTAGAAAGCATGGGATTTTGTTGTATGTAGCCACTGGCTTATATCTGGATGTCAGTGTGCATTTTGTCATAGAATTGACTTACGCAGTCAAGCTGACAGTATTTTGCTGAGTGCAAATCAAGAGAAAATGAAATAGGGCATGTTGGATATTGTTGTCCATTATGCTAGAGGAATTGTCCTGCTTGCTGCTGGTTTTAGCCTGGCTTCTGAAGGAAAGAACACTAAGGAATTCCCATTATCCATCAAAGTGTTTGTCTGTGTCTCTCAAATTACCTCTCCAATCTGGTTCTCTCCCTCTTGTCTAATTTCTGTCAAATCTGTCAGAGGCAACAGTCAAAAATAAAAATAAAAAT
>VXAA01003773.1:50062-64032 GCA_013399115.1 Anseranas semipalmata | reverse complement strand
TTTTTTTTTTTTTTGAAATGAGCCCAGTTTGTTCCTTAGAGGGAAAATTTCTCTCTTTCTTGACGCTCATTCCTTCCTGTTTGTGGTTTACAAATCTTTCAAGGTTGTTCTGGATAGTTAGTCACATGCAGAATGACTGTGTAAGCATTTAATGAAGCTTAGAACCATAATTTACTGGTTTTGGTGCACTTAAAGTTTGGTTTTTAAACCTGGCAAGTTGCACCCAGAAATCCACAGTATAGTTATTAAGTATATGTGGATTCTATGTTCTTTCTTTTGTTATTGTATGCACAAATTATATTCCTAAGCAACTACCTTGTCTTTATGTAAAGGTGGGTGCCATCACGGATGTGCCCACATGCATATCTTCTTGTTCCTGCTTTGCAGACTCCTCCACCCTCCTCCACCAAGAAATACAACATTTTATTCCTATCTTTTTGGATTGCAGCAGTACAGACCAAAAAGCTATGTATCAAAATGCTACTAATGATTGTTATTCAGAAATTGTTAATTACATCTATAAAGAATATCTGTAAATTTTGAATACGGGAATTTTCATTAAAGTCTGTTTTTCCTTCCTTCCTTCCTTCTTTCCTTCCTTCCTTCCTTCCTTCCGTCCTTCCTTCCTTTCTTCCTTCCTTCCTTCCTTCCTTCCTACCTTCCTACCTACCTTCCTTTCTTCCCTTCTTGTTACCAGTCAACAAAACAAAAACTCCATACACAGGTCTAGCTCATTACGCAGTCCTAGTACAGGGATCGATTATCTTTTATCAATCCTAGAGCTTTTCTTTTCTTTTTTCTTTTTTCTTTTTATTATTTTTATTTTTATTTTTTTATTTTTATTTTTTGCCTCTTTTGACTGGACTTATCCTTCTATCTAGACCACAGCACTCAGCCTTGGCATATAAATATATTTTTGAGTTGTCTACTTTAAGTGGGTCCATTCTCTAAGTGTGATGGTAAAATGTAATCCATAATAATAAAGACGTCATTCTGTGGTTAAGAATATTGTATCAATTTTATAATTTATATAGACCTATTCACTTTGATTATCCCAGAATTCTGAAAGTAGCCAACTTCACTATTCTACTTCTACAACTACCACCTCTGGTTTTGCAGGCTGTTCTCCAGAAGAAGTGAAAAAACATCTTGAAAGAAACATCTCTTCTAGGGGTTATATGTGTATTTCTTCTAGGGATCAGTATAATAATCTCATTTAAACTGTGAACTGTGGTAGTCAAGAAAATCAAAACAGACATTTTACTATGTCCTTGCTTCCCTTGGTAAGATCCCATGTAAGTGAATTTCTTGAGATCATGTCCTAAAGGCTGAAAGAGTATAGCTTTTAAATATATGAAAACTGTTTGACTTCTATTGACAGTGGCTGATCTCACAGATTTGTTTCTTGCTGCTCACTAAAAAAAATTTCATGTGATGTGTTACAGCCTGTGACAATAGTAATCAACATTAATCAAATTATCTGCCCCCAACGGACTTGGTATCATATTACCCAAAAGAAAGCAATCCACAGACTCAATCAGTTCAAAAGGGCTTATCCATCAGACTTAAGAAATAAAAACTAGGTTATTACTTTTTTTTTTTTTAATAGTAAATGGAAGTTCTGAGGGATGAATCATATATATTTCAGTATGAAATAACAATTTAAACATGCAGTTCATTTCACTAAGTAATATGAGTTAAACATGTTTTTGCTTGAAAAGTGTTCTGAATATTAAGTAGATATTTCCAAAAGGCATTCTAATTATAAAATCTATATTTCACTTATTCCATTCAACTATGTATAAAGGAACATACTTTAAATTACATTTCACAAGCTGTATTAATTCTGGGTCCTCTGTCTACTTTCTTTTTTTATTTGTTTTGTTGTTGTTGTTGTTTTCTTTTTTCTCTATTTCCTCTCATGTCCTTTATTGATTTCTGAAAAAAGAGAATGGTATTTGATTAGAGTGAATGTGTATACTCCAGTCAATTTTGATATTGCATATGCAACTTCATGTAATGCCCTACTCAAAATGTGCCAGCATATTCTCATTATAGAAAAAAGGTAAGGCGGTCCAAGACTCCTGGGGACAGTAGGACTCCAGTAAGTGAATTTAAGTTGCTTAGCTACAACTCCCATACTTTGTAGTTCATTTGTCGTATACTTACTCTATATATTTAGCAATAACAAAAATGAGAATTTAGAGACTATGTACATTAATAACTAATTCTGGCAATTTCAAAGAAAATAGTCGCATAGGATCACTGTTGCAAGTTATGTATGCTAGAAAGATAAAGCACATCACAAAACCAAACCCCCTAGTTTTGGTCTCTTTTAGTAATTTTTACTTCCACAGCAAAATATATATTCCTTTATTCAGTCTTGTATTGAGTTAAACTTCACACAGTCGATGGTGACTCTATGAAGATTCACTGATCTATTGGACAAATACCAAGAAGCCAATGAAGCAGAGTTTTATTTAAAGACCTTTTCATTCCTTGGTACTGCCAATCTGTTGTTGTTGTTGTTGTTGTTGTTGTTGTTATTATTATTATTATCATCATTATTATTATTCTTTATTCCTCTATTTACATGTGATAAATATTTTTTATTGGATGAGTCTTTGACAGAATAAGGAAATAAAAAGAAAGGAATGTAATATTTTTATCCATATGTAACTTCAGTTAATCAATCAGGAGAGACATTGAAAGAGATCATTCTAGCAGCAGGCAGCCAGATTTTTACTAAATGTAATGAAGGGGTAATGCCTTCATCTATGACTACTCAAGCTATTATTTTGCTGAATGACATGTTTGTTACTCAACTGAAAATTTGGACAAAGCTGTCACAAAAACCTTTTACTGGAGAACCTTTGTGCTAGCTCTGCTTCAGAGTGTTAATGTTATTGCAGCATCAGGCATATATGTCCACACACACACGTGTCAGCCTCAATAAGGTCACTGTTGTAGCCTTGTTCATAGAATTTGCAGAAAGTGATCATGACTGAAGTAAAAATTAGCAGAGCTGTTTTGGCTCATAAACTTGATTATATTTTATATAAAATATGCTGCTGGATTATCAAATATTGTACTTTGAATATATAATAAAATTTCTTAAAGATCTTATATTTTAAATTTTTAAAATTGCAAGAATATACTGCAAGTTTTTATAGTCTCCCTTGAGAAATAATTCTTTCCATCTGGGCCTTTTCTTTGAGTAACAAGATTTTCAATATGTTGGATGAACAATATCACTCTATAAATAGTACTATTCTGGTTGTTTCATGTTAACCACCTTGTGTAGTATTCATCACATCCACTTGGAACTTGGCAAGAAACATTTACTTTGTCTTACAAAAGTTTTTAAGATTAAGAAAAACTGCCCAATTCTACACTAGAATTACACCAATTTATTTAAAAATAGGGTGAAAGTAAATATAGTTTTTCATTCATTTCAAATGTTCGAATCAGATTCTTTCTTCCCCCTACCCCCATTTGTGGAAAAAAGCTCACTCCAAATTATAATCTTCAAAAGCTAAAAAGAAAATATTTTGCTCTATAGTCATAACAACTGTAGTATTGCATGTCTCATGTGACCTTGTAGATCTAGAAAAAGAAAACACGTATCAACAAAATCAGAAGTTCCAAGCTTGAAGGTGGGATATGCACCACTTTTTTGTATAAATACTGAACCAAAAAAAAGGTACAGATTCTACAAAGAGAACCATAGATATATGGGTTGCAAAGGATCTTTTGAATCCAACTAAGCAGGTAGGGAAGGCCTCCTGACAACCTCCGTTCATGTCTTTGCTCTGAAACCTCCAAGGACGGTGATTGCACACCTTTCTGGGTAATCTCTACCGGTGCTGCATTACTTTCATGTTTTTGTTGTTGTTGTTGTTGTTGTTGTTTTTCTATGATTACCTTTTGTATCACCTGTCACTAACTAAAACCATTATCTTTATAACATTCTCTCAATTATTTGGAGGTTTTTGGGCTGCAGATGTACTCCATCTCACTCTCTTGTCCTCTTCTTAGGTTAAACTAGCCTATCTTCTTAAAAATTTCATTTGATGTCATGTGACCTTAGTAGCTTCTACTGAACCCTTTTCTGTATTTAATGACCTCCTTTAGCTGTGTGTGGGGCACACAACTGGGCAAAATATTCTAAGTGAGACCCTGCCACATATAAGAGGAATAAAACTTCCTGAAGCCTTTTGACTGCACTCCTCCTAGTGTAGGTAAATCTGTCTTGTGATTTATTAACCATGAAAGGACGTTGGTTGATCACGTAGAACTGTGATCCACTGGTCCTTTTCACCAGGGCTTACTCAGATAGTCAGTTCCCAGACTGTGCTGATTCTGGAGATTTCTTATCTTCTTTTTGAACATCAGGAATTTTCTGTTTTCTGATTCTATTTCTGACTCGGTCTTCAAGCTGCTCGAGATCCCTCTGGTTTGAATAGAATCGTAGAATCATAGAATGTCTTGGGTTGGAAGGGACCTTAAAGATCACCTGGTTCCAGCCCCCCTGCCATAGGCAGGGATGCCACCCACTAGATCAGGTTGGCCAGGACCCCATCCAGCCTGGCCTTGAACACCTCCAGGGACAGGGTAGCCACAACTTCTCTAGGCAACCTGTTCCAGTGCCTCACCACCTTCACAGTGAAGAATTTCTTCCCAATATCTAGTCTAAATCTATCCTCCCAGTTTAAAACTATTGCCCCTTGTCCTACCCGAGTAAAGAGTCCTTCTCCATCCTTTTTATAAGACCCCTTTAAGTATTGAAAGGCTGCAACGAGGTCTCCCCGGAGCTTTCTCTTCTCCAGGCTGAACATCCCCAGCTTGCTCAGCCTTTCTTCATAGGAGAGGTGCTTCAGCCCTCTGATCGTCTTTGTGGCCCTCCTCTGGAACCATTCTAACAGGTCCACATGTTTCTTGTGCTGGGGGCCCCAGACCTGGATGCAGCACTCCAGGTGGGGCCTCACAAGGGCAGAGCAGAGGGGAACAATCACCTCCCTCGACCTGCTGGTCACATCTCTCTTGATGCAGCCCAGGACACAGTTGGCCTTCTGGGCTGCAAGCGCACACTGCTGGCTCATGTCAAGCTTTTCGTCCAGCAGAACCCCCCAGTCCTTCTCCACAGAGCTGCTCTCAATGAGTTCTTCTCCCAGTCTGTACTCATGCCTGGGATTGCTCTGACCCAGGTGCAGCACCCTGCACTTGCCCTTGTTGAACCTCATGAGGTTCACATGGGCCCACTTCTCAAGCTTGTCCTGGTCCCTTTGCATGGAATCCCTTTGTTCTATTGTATCAACTGCACCACTCAGCTTGGTGTCGTCTTCAAACTTGCTGAGGGTGCACTCAATCCCATCATCTATGTCATTGATGAAGATATTGAAAAGCACCGGTCCCAGGACAGACCCCTGAGGGACACCGCTTGTCATTGGCCTCCACCTGGACATAGAACCATTGACCACTACTCCCTGGTTGCGTCCATCAAGCCAATTCCTTATCCACCAAATGGTCCACCCTTCAAATCCATATCTCTCCAATTTAGAGATCAGGATGTCATGTGGGACCGTGTCAAAAGCCCTATAGAATTCCAGGTAGATGACATCAGTCAGTCTTCCTTGTCAACTGATGAAGTCACTCCATTATAAAAAGCCACCAGATTGGTCAGGCATGATTTGCCCTTGGTGAAGCCATGCTGGCTGTCTTGGATCACCTCTTTGTCTTGCATGTGCCTTAACATTGCTTCTAGAAGGATCTGTTCCATGGCCTTCCCAGGCACAGAGGTGAGGCTCACTGATATGTAGTTCTCTAGGTTTTGCTTTCTACCCTTTTTAAAAAAGGGTGTGATGTTTCCCTTTTTCTAGTCACTGGGGACTTCACCTGACTGCCATAACTTTTCAAATATGATGGAGAGTGGCTTGGCGATGACATCAACCAAGTCCCTCAGGACCCTGGGATGCATATGGGGAATGCTCTGGGGAATGATTTTGGTAGCAGTGATATATTACATCTTCTTGTTAACCAACCTGGTTGTTCAATCACAGAAGGCAACCAGGCTAGTTAAGTATGATTGTAATAGTGTAAATCAGTGTTAATGTTCCTTTTTACCTTCATGCCTTGCATGTATTTGGAAAAAGATTGTTATCCATATCTTTTTTTTTTTTTTTTTTTTTTTTTTTTTTTTTTTTTTATGGAGAAAAGTGAGGCATACTGACCTTTTGATCTCATGCTCAGCCAAGGATTCATGTAGTATTAGTTTTTCTTCCAGCTGTCAGATACCTCTTCCAATCACTGTGACCTTTTTGTAAGCGACAGCAGTCTTGTAATCACATTCTTTCAGCGCTCTCAGATGAATCCCTTCTCGTTCCTAATGTTTGGTAACCTCTAGCTTCTTTGGTAGAATCTTATTTATTGCTCCCCATTGGTGACTGGCTTTCTTCCCAAAATCACCTTCCTTTTGTAATGTGGGAAGCCCAAGACTGTTTTTCCTTCTCTGTCAGGTGCAATGCCTCCAGAGTTATTTGTACATGTCAAATCAATAGTGGATAAAAAGAACTGGATGTCAATTTGTTTTTATTTTATAAAACTGGTGTATAAAAACTTTTTTTAAACAGTACTGATGAAACCAAACAGTCAGAAGGTGAAGTTCAGTAACAAGTTAGACACTGCCCACAGACAGAAATTAGTAAATATGAAGACATTAGAAATATAGTTAATCAATAGTAAAAATGGTTTGTATGTAATACACATGAGAACTCATGTTAAGATTTTTGATAATAGCTTTTAGTTATTACTGCAAACAAGAGCAAAGAGAGGCAACAAAACACATAGATGAAAGCATTACTTTAATGAGTACTTGAAAAATACACAGCAAAGTTCAAACAAAAAGCTTTGTGAATAGTCACCTTGCTAACCAATGAAATTCAATAGTAACATATGCAACATGGTGTAGACTGCAAAGACATAAAGTTGATTTTTAAATGAAATTTGAGTTTTCTCAAAAAAGAACAAAATATCACTGTAGAAATCTCAATGAAAGCCTATGTTCATATGGAACTATAGCTAATAATAATAATAATAACAATAATAAAGGAATCAAAAAGAAAATTAAGCAAGCAGTTCTGTGAACAGAAGAACATAGGAAAATCAGCTTTCTGGAGTTTCAATGAACAATGTCCACCTACCAAGAGAATTCTCATAGGGTGTTTAATAATGCATCTGAGCTCACTAAAAAACTTCCTCATTTAGAGGGAATATCTTGGGTCTCTGTATTCTGCCCAGGAGGCTATTTCATGAAACTGATGTATATTTGAGACCTCTTCCTTTCTCAAATGTGACTGAAGCAATTGTAGCTAAAGCAGAAACCTGAGATACCTATCCACCACTATCCACTCTGTTGTGGTTTTACCCCAGCAAGCAGCTAAGCCCCACACAGCCGCTTGCCCAAGCTCCCTGGGTGGGATGGGGGACAGAATCAGAAAGGAAAAAATGAGAAAACTCAGGGGCTGAGATAAGTACAGCTCACTAGGTAAAGCAAAAGCCGTGCATGAAAGCAAAGCAAAAAAAGGAATTCATTTACTACTTCCCATTGGCAGGAAGGTGTTCAGCCAGTTCCAGGAAAGCAGGGCTCATCACACTTAATGGCTTCTTGGGAGGACAAACGCCATCACCCTGAACATCCTCCCTTTCCTCCTTCTTTACCCCATTTTTTTATTGCTGAGCATGACGTCATATGGTATAGAATATCTCTTTGGTCAGGTTGGGTCAGCTGTCCTGGCTGTGTGCACTTCCCATGCACCCCCAGCCTCTTCTCTAGCAGGGCAGAATGAAAGGCATAAAAGTCCTTGGCTCTGTGTAAGCACAGCCAAAAACAGTGGTATGTTATCACCACTATTTTCATCAAAAATCCTAAACACAGCATTGTGTGAGTCTCTGCAAAGAAAATTAAGTCTATTCCAGCCAAAACGATGACACACTCTAATCAGGACATAAGCAATATTATTTTGTCTTGAAGCTATAGTTTCAAACAATGTATCTGAAAACAATATATAATTATTTTGTTACACTGTCATGAAATAACCAGACACAATTTATAAGTATTTTACATACCTGTGTGAGCAAGATGTCCACCCCAGGGACAAACAATGGTATCACAGTTGTACCTCAGAATAGCAAAAAGTTGCTAGTCAGAGCAGCAGATAGGAACAAGGGACTGTTCGTAAGCAGAACCTTCTGCTGGATACAAAGAAGGATGACTGGCAAACACAAAAAAGAAGATAAGCAGCACTGGGAGCAGAATAGGGGAGCAAAATAGCATAAAAACGTTGTGAATGCAGAAGAAAGATAGGTAAGAAAACCAGCTCGCTAAGCTCCAACTTCTCTAGTCAAAGATCCAAAGACTGGGCTGAAAAGCACAATCAGCAAAAATACAAAGGTCTTTGTGGTGGGATGACCTGGCCAACAGCCAAGCACCCACACATCCACTCACTCACTCTTGTGGGACAGGTTAAAATAGAAGGTGAAAAGACTGGGATTAAGATAGTGACAGACTAATAGGTAAAGCAAAAGCTGCAGATGCAAGAAAAGTAAAAAGAAGAATTAATTCAGTACTTCCCATCAGCAGGCAGATGTCTAACCACTTCCTGGAAAGAGTAATGGCTGTTTGGGAAGATAAATTCCATAATTACAAAAGTCCCTTCTTCCTTTACCTGAGCCATTCCATGTTCATAGAATATCCCTTTGACCAATTCAGGTCATCTGTCTCAGCTATATCTCCTGTGAGCCTCTTGCTCAAACTCAACTTGTTTAATGGGAGTGGGGGGAGAGGTGGGAAGAGAAGACTGGGAAAGAAAGAAAGCCTTGACACCATGCAAATACTGTTCAGCAATAGCCAAAGATTTGGTGTGTTATCAACACTGTTTTAACCACCACTGCTGCTAGAAGAAAATTAACACTATGTTAAAACATGCATTGGGAAGCCTTCCATTCCTGAAATAATTCTTTTATATATCTTTTTGTTCTTTATATAAATGTATATTTTAGCAAAGTTATTTATTATTATTATTGTTTGGTATTGCTGTTTTTTCTGTTTGTTTTTGCATTTGGTACCCCAAATCCAGTATTTAAAACATTTTAGAATTTCCAGCTTTACAGAAATGTGATTGTAAAATATTAAAAGGATCCAGTCAGTATCGAACATGCATTCAGCTTATTGACAGATCTGGTAATTTTAAAGTTGTGTGAAATTTTATGTTCAAAGAGATAAATTTGAAAGCAATTTTCCATAAAAATTTGTTTTAGTCATTTATTGTTTGAGTAGACAGGAGTAGTCTCTCCATCAGGAACTCTTTCTTGCCATTGTTTACATTTAGACAACAGATCAAGCAAGTGTATTACTGATACACTAAAGAAAGTATACATATAATTTACTACTGGTGATATTTTAATTTATGTCTTTTGGTTATTTCTAAAACGAAATTTAAGTTGCACTACTTAACTGCTTTGAAAAAAAAAGAAAGAAAGAAAGAAAGATCATTGCCCTAATTCTTCAATCTGTATTTCCAATGAAGAATCTCACAGAATGAAGCCCAGGAATTCAAAAAAAATAAAATAAAATAAAATAAAATAAAATTAAAAAATATATATCAAAAGAATTATCAGATTCATTAAAAATAAAAAGTTTTATTGATGAGGAAAAAGAAAATGGAAAACTAGTAATGTGAGTCATATTCTACAGCTAAGCCCAAATGGCCCAAACCAGACATTTCATTGTATGAAAAGACTGCCATATTTCTTTTCCATGGAGCTCATTCCATTTGGAAGAACATTTTACACACCCTCCTAAACTGTTAAGTAAAACTATCATATAGGCTACTGACAGAGCTATTGATAACCTTTCAAATGATTTTCCTCAAATTGATAAGTATTAATACATAACATGATTATAAAAACTTGTTATTATTAATAACAGTTGTAGTGACAAAAATGTTTCTAACACTAATACTAATACTAGATAGTTTACTGTAGATACTACGTTTAGATACTAATTTTAGATAGATCTAGGTACTAATACTAATAAGATACTTTATTGTCCTCTTCACTGTCTATCCCCTGAAGACCATATGTTAAACAATAAAACTTGTATGGATTTTCTCTATCTCCTCTTCTGTCTCAAAAAGACAGCAGGCATTCTCAGGACTGCCAGATGTCATACATTGGGTTTGCCACATTTAATGACACCCCATTGTGTCACACCTGTCTACAACCCAGCTTGTTTAATGTACCTTGCCTGAGTAATAAAAAGGAAGTGACTTCATGTTTCCAAAACAAAGCTCTTTATTAAAGTGAAGTTTTTTCCAGAGATGTTGCAATTGCAGCTAACATTCAGACTATGGAGTCATTTTTCATGGACATCTCCAAAGACTTCTCTTCTGAATTTTGTTCCTCTCTCTTTAACATCTATGTAAATTGTCACATTTCCTCTTTCTCTCTAACAAGTTTTTTTTTTTTTTTTTCCAGCTTCTCTCTTATTTTAAAAATACCTCTTATACAACTTTTATCTTATTTTTAATTTTGCGTTAGCTTGTAATAACAGAACTTTGAAGTATGTATCCTAAGAGATGTGGCATGACCTCTACTTCTAGCCTA
The DNA here is from genome assembly GCA_013399115.1 of Anseranas semipalmata. NCBI lineage: Eukaryota > Metazoa > Chordata > Aves > Anseriformes > Anseranatidae > Anseranas > Anseranas semipalmata. The sequence goes on along the minus strand of VXAA01003773.1, from coordinate 53,370 downwards.
TTCTGACTTGTTATTATGTCTAATAGGACATTTTTCCAGTAAAATTATTTATTGGAAAGTGCAAGTTCATCAGGTTTAAAACACCTTCTCTGAGCTTTCGGATGAATCCCAGAATGGTCAAGGTTGGAAAGGACCTCTGGAATCCTGTCCAAGACCCCACCTCAAGTAGGGCCATCTGGAGTTGGTTGTCCAGAAACTTATTCAGATGGCTTTTGAATATCTCCAAGGATGGATGAGAATATCTCCACAACCTCTCTGGGCATATTCAGTCATCCTCCGTACGGGGTCTGGTTAGGATGGAGTTAATTTTCCCCACAGCAACCCATGTAGTGCTGTGCTTTGCACTTGTCGCTAGAATGGTGTTGATATAACATCAGTGTTTTGGCTATTGCTGAGCAGTGCTGGCACAGCATCAAGACTGTCTCTCCAGCCCCACCACCAAGAAGCCAATAAGCTGGGTGTGGGCAAAAGATGGGGAGAGAACATCACCAAGGCAACTGACCTAAACTGACCAAAAGGATCGGAATTGTAGAGCCATAGAATATCCTGAGTTGAAAAGGACCCACAAGGACCATCGAGTGCAACTCCTGGATCCACACAGAACTACCCAAGAATCATAGCATATTTCTGAGGTCCTTTTCCAAACACTTCTTGAACTCTATACTGTATGACATCATGCTCAGCAGTAAAAACTAAGGAAGAGGAAAGAGAAGGGGGGACTCTCATTATGAAAGCAATTGTCTTCCAGAGCAACTGCTGGGCAGTATTGAGGCCCAGCTTCCCAAGACATGTGAGACCATTGTTTGCTGATAGGAAGTAGAGATTAATTGTTTTATCTTTTTGCTTCAGTGTGGCCATTGCTTTTTTGTTTGTTTCATTTCCTTTAATTAAAATGCTCCTTATGTCAACCCATGAGACTTTTTTCATCATATTTTCCTCCCTGTTGAGAAGGGGAGTGAGAAAGCAGTGAGGTGGGTGGAGCTTAGCTGTCTACCAGTGTGAAAACACTGCAGTCCTTTCTAGCACCTAACGTGGGGCTCAAGGGGTTAAGATAACAATAGCTTCGACCAGAGCACTTTAAAGGGAACTTACAATTATTATATTTGTTTAACAGTTGCTGTTTGCGACATTCACTGATTTGCTTACGGTCTTGCTCTATATGATTAATTAGAAGAGTTAGGCTGCTCTTCAGCAGGGCCATTACAAGAACAGGAAGAGGAAGAGACAGAAATTTTGAATAAGTCATAAACAACTCAATAGGTATCCCTGAGTGAGCTGCAAGATATGAGAAAAGATTTTAGCCATCAACAAGGTGAGCACATTCTCACCTTGTTGCTCTGACTCTAGGACACTGGGTCCAATAGTCAGGAACAGGAGGGCAAGGAAGCCCAGCAGATAGGATCCCTTTCTAAGGAAAAGACCATTGACAGAGAAAGTAGAAAAGGAGCACAAGTAGAAGCTCAGGTATTCCTGAACAATCACTATGCTTATTGAGTCTCCCTTCCCAAGACATGGTTGAACATTGTTTGCTCATGGAACATAGGGAGTAATTGTTTTTTCCCTTTGCTTCCACAAGACCTTTTTTTTTTTTTTTTTTTATTATTATTATTTTCCTTTAATTAAACTGCTCCTTATCTCAAACCATGAGCCTTTTTTCATCATATTTTCTCCGCCTGTTCTTTTGAGGAGGGGGAGTGAGACAGCGACATGGTGGAGCTTAGCTGTCTATCAGTGTGAAACCACCACACTCTTACTAAAAAAAAAAACTTTTCCTCATGTTCAGACAAATCCTCCTGTGTTTCAGTTTGTGCCCATTGCCTTTTGTTATGTCACTAGTCACCACTGGAAAAGCCTGGCTATGTGAGCCTGCTCACCTAGTCCATACTTCATCATCTTCTCTATGAAGATGTTATGGGAGACAGTGTCAAAGCCTTAATGAAGACTAAGTAGACATACCCTCTACTCTTCCTTCACCTACCAAGCCAGTCATTTCATCATAGAAAGTTATCAGATTGGTCAAGCATGACTTCCCCCTGGTGAATCCATGTTGACTACTCTTGGATGACTTTCTTGTCCTTCATGTGCCTGGAAATGGTCTCCAGGATCAGGTCTTCCATCACTTTCCCAGGGATCAAGGTGAGGCTCACCACCCTTTAGTTACCTTGGACCTCTTTGTTGCCTTTTGAAGCCAAAGTTCAGGTGTAATCCTGTATGAATTTGTGATGGATCTTTCCAGTATCAGAGACTTGAAAGCTACAGCTCCTCACTACAGGAAAGACGTGAAGGTGCTGAAGCATGTCCAAAGAAGGGCAATGAAGCTGATGAGGGACCTAGAGAACAAGTCTTATGAGGAGTGGCTGAGGGATCTGGGGCTTCTTAGCCTACAGAAAAAGAGGCTCAAGGGAGACCTTTTGCTCTCTACAACTACCTCAAAGGAAGTTGTGGCGAGTGAGGGGTCAGTCTCTTCTCCCAAGCAACAAGAGATAGGATAATGACCTCAAGCTACACCAAGGTTGCATATTAGGACAAAAATCTTCACTGAAAAGGTTGTGAAGCATTGGAACAGGCTGCCAAGGGGAGTGGTTGAGTTATCATCCCTGGAGGTATTTAAAAGACGTGTAGATGTGGTGCTTAGGGACATGGTCTAGTGGTAGACTTGGCAGTGCTAGGTTAACAGCTGGACGTGATGATCTTAGAGGTCTTTTCCAACCTAAATGATTCTATGATTCTATGATTCCAGAGACCAGTAAAGCTGGAAATAATAGTAAAAAAAAATACTTTGTTCTGGAAACCATGTTTTTTAGTTGCTAGGAACTTTACATTGTTGTTGTTGGAAAGGAGAAACTTTCTTTTTTTTGCTGACTCCATTTTCTTGGACAGTCTTGGGTATGCCCTCTGTCTTGTTGTGATTTTATTTCCCCTGATTTATCTGTATGTAGACAGTTGATGCCCAAGCTGTTTCGGTCCTGGCCTTGCTCCTGTCTGTTCAGATGTATTCTCACTCTTTCTGTCTCTCTCTCTGTCAATGTGCTCCTTTTGTCTGTTTCATTTCCATTACCAGGCTACAGTTAATAAATTTGATTGGTCCTCCATTGCAAGTTAGACTGCTCTCCTTTGTTGCTGCTTCATATAGCTCTTTCATATTTGGAGTTGGACATGTTTGTCTGCATACAGAAGCCTTTGTGTCCTATTTTACAGCAACCTCTTTTGTTTGACATTCTCTTGGTTGTTTCTGCTTCTTGTCTACTATTTTTCCCTTTAGTTTGTGAAAGGCTTTTCTTCATGTAAAAGAAAAATACTTTTTTTTT
>VXAA01003773.1:5393-20988 GCA_013399115.1 Anseranas semipalmata | reverse complement strand
AGAAAAAAAAAAAAAAAAGAAAGCATCTACAGCTAAAGCCTAAGTGACTGATACTCTTGTAATGAAATAAAAATGGAGAGATTTTACTGGATTTGTGAGGAACTGAAAGTGAACATTCTGAGTCAAATTCTTTGCTAATGTAACTCCAAAGGATTTAGAGGACTTTCTTCCTCAGATAATTTTTCTCTTAATATTTTAACCATTCTATAGGTTTTAACGATATATTTTAACCACTCTTATTCTAACCATTTTCTATAGGAATAAGACTAAATTACAGACCAAATTACAAAACATTTTCTAATAACTGCAAAAGAGTACAGCTTACAGAAATGAAATGTTAAATACTTGGGATTTTTTTCATCTCGATATTGAACTGAAGATTTAAATTTATTTTAAGAAACATATTCAAAAGTATTATCAAAATTATACATTATTTGCAATGGAATATATAAGAAGATCTTCAAAATTCCTAATAAAAGTCACACTTAACCAACAAAGCAAACAAACAAACACACAAAAACACACATTAAAAATAGCGTCTTTAGCCAATGTCACTTAAAAGGCATTTAAGTCATTATATCCTACCTACAGCATTTTCCTGTTTACTCACAAAAAGTACCACCTGGCACTACACAGCATCTTCTGAGATAGTGGAGAAGCTTCGTAAGTTGGGAAATTTCCGAATCAGTAATCAATGTATAGTTTGCTAAAATTGAAAAATACTCATTTATTCACTGGTCAAACACTACAAGATGTTTACCTTATGGGTATAGAATTTTTACACAGTAAGGACTGTTCTGTCTGAAATAAACAAACACCCTATGCATGTATGCACATGCAAATGAATTATTCAAAAATAAGACAGTATCATCCACACTACTTTGTTTGGTTTTGTTTGTTTTGTTTGCTTTTCTTTAGGGAAGAACATGAAAAACAAAATGACTTCATAGATGACTGTGAAGACAGTTAAATCACTCATTACACTAATGATACTTAAGTCTTATTACCTAATGATAACAAGGTCTTCAGAGAGTAATGTAAGCAAAGTTGTACAGCAAATTCTATGAGGTCCAGCTCACTCAGGTACTTTGTTATGGCTTTAAGCTAATGTATTTATTTGGAGGAATACATGTGTTTTGTTTTACATTCATAGCAGAAATTCAATGCCAAGAATTTCAAAAGATAAGAAGATATATACAGGTTAAGAGAGTATTTTACTCTAATAACTACAAAAATTTTCAACATCAGTTGTCCTTTTCCCTTTTCAGTGGTGAATACAGGGTCTTAAATAGAATTTTGCATAACTTCTTTGTTTCTTTAAGCTTATTGTGAAAATTATTTGGATTGGTTTCACAAGAGAAAAGAGTAGTAAGAACAGAATCACCTCTCTTTGGGTTTTGGACCCAAAATCCAAGCTTATCTTTTCTGCCAGGAAAGAGGGACATTCATATAAAATAGGATATAGTACTGTGAAAATATTTACTCTTGATATATATATACTGAGATTAACAGTTTATGTATACCTGGTTCAATCTTTAGATATTATTGGAAAACAGTGTAATTGTAAAATATATTTACTTGTTTATAGTTTAGAAGAAAATCATAGATCTGATATCTTCCAGTGTAAGAAAAATGTAATGCTGCTAAGAGTATGTACTACATACAGACTATGAAATGGCACTTAGAGTCTGCTCAAAATGACACGATCCTTATATTAAACAACTTGATAAGGAAATATGCACGAAAAGCTGGCCGTTTAGATATTTATAGAGAACATCTTGTGGAATATCCTGTAAAAACTCAAATGAGAGTTAAAAAGAAAAAGTGATAAACCAGAGATGGTAAATTAAAAAGACCAATACAGAGATATGAAAATATCTGTTTATATATATATATATATATAAATCTATGTGTTTATATATATATATATAAATATATATATATATGCCTATTTCTGGCAGTAAAATCTGAAGAGAATAAGGAAGAGAAGATTAAAAAGGGGATAAGGTACCAAAAAATATTTAAGTACTGATGACTTTTACACAAAAGGCATGCAGCTTTGAATGACACTAAAAATTTTATTTTACCCTCAAATTATGCCAGAAAACTACATAACTGCATAATGTTATCACAGAAAGTTACCTGAAAAAAATCTATATGCAATATTTTGGGTTGTGTCTATTTAATTAGTTTTCTGTAAAGTGGGGTGAAAAAAGGGGGAAAAAAAAAAGGAAAGAAAAAAAACTGCTAAAGAGAGAGTAGAAACACTGTGTTAATGAGATTCAAACAATAAAGGTATGATGGACTGCAGATAAAAAGAAAATGCCAGTTTCTCTGCATTTTAATCAGCTAGATCACAGTTTTGATGAACATACCAGAGGGACTGTTTTGTGCTCTGCTTCCACAGTGAGTGAAAGGAAACAAAATGAGCAGTTTTATATTGCACATTTAGTAACAGATGATGCATCCTTTGGGATTAACATTAGAACAATGGGAAGATGATACTTACCTAGCTATGAAAATGCTTCAAGATCATTCCAAGTAAAGACAGATATCTAAGTGCAAAATATTAACAAATTTTATTAACACCCCAAAATCAATTTTCCTCCATTATTATTTTATCTGTTCATATTTTACGTGGTGAGTTGTCTATGTGCTTAAATAACTATGACACATGGGTAGAAGAATACAGGTAGAAAACCATGACCATTCTGCCATTCCTCCTTCAATGTTCGAGTTCATCCATAAATATGATTTTGGATTTTCACATGTATGGAAGAAACTCAATCTAGTGCTGTACACACTAATATAAGAATGAAATATAAGGATTTGTTTTAGATATTAATTAAATGTTGATTAGTGTTTTAAAGAATAACAGTAATTAAAAGAAATATTACATGCTACTTTTCAACAAATGAAAACATATCATTATCTACTGGGGAAAACTTCATACATTCTCACAAGGACTGCTTGTACTGCAAATATCTTAAACCCCAGTTTGCAAGAAAAAATTTTGTTGAAAATTTCAGATGAAGAAATAATATAATTATCAGTCCACTACAAAGAGATTGTTTATACCTCTGATTTGGAGTTAGCAATTTTGCCCAATTGATCTCTTTAGTTGGCCAATATGATGCTACTTAAAGGAAAAGAGGGGGAAGGGCATAAGGGGAAAAAACAAACAAACAAACAAACAAAACACAGATCTAAAACTTGGAGTATAAACTCTACAAACAGAGAGAAGAACAGTAGCACTGAAAGCTCTACTACTATGAAGGACATCAAGTAGAACCTGAACTTCAAGACTAATATATAGTGGCTTTCTTCTACAAAAGTGAGGGAGGTCTTTGAACACGACAGAGTTGTTTTAATATGTGACACTAGGAAGAACACTGTTGAGATAGCTATTTCACTGTCATACGTTTAAATTATCATGAAAACATGGAAGGAAAAACATGGAAGGGAAAATGAATACAGGAGTGATATGAAACCTCCTTTACAGTAGGATGTTTAGGGAAAGTGTTAACACATTTTTTAGCCTTTTTAGTCTCTAAGGAACTCGTAACAAATGAGTCACTTCAGCCATAATCAGTGTGGTGCTTATTCTGAGGTAAAATATGTGTTTTTTTTGTTGTTGTTGTTGTTTGGTTGGTTGGTTGTTGTTTGTTTGTTTTTAACAATATTAAAAGTATTGTAGATCAATCATACCTAGTGGCTTTGGCATGTGATCAAACAGTTTGCAGATGGAATTGCAGGAGAAATATCTGAAGTTTAAAACTGTAAGACAAGACCTATGTCTGTGACTATCTGGAATTATGTGTAACTTTTTACACAGTTCAAGTTCTCTGTGTAGCTGAATGCAAGGTTTAGGTTGTGTCAATATAATGGAGATGATTTTACCTCTCTACCTCAGAGACATGCTGTAATACTGAAATAAAATCCCATGCAAAATACATAGCAGATTACAGAGAAATGTTAATCTGAAGACATTATCAGTTTCACATTTAATTAAAGATTTTACTTAAGATTCTCAAGCACTTTGATGTTTGAACTGTTGCAGATACTGTAGAAGTACAGGGTGTTGGATAGAGAAATTATGTCTACAATACTGAATTTTGACTGAGGTGTCAGAGATAACACACTCATTTTATGGATAAAATTTATTATTGTACTCTGAAGAAAGAAGAACAGATTCAGCATAGATTCAAAAGACAAGAGTTCATTAAGACAAGAGTGAAGATAAACAATGAAATCTGATTGTCAATAAAGTTTACAGGAAGAAAGAGTTGTTCAGATGTATGGCAGCCATAATACAGAAATAAGACCTCATACATCTAAAATTGTAACCAATAAAAACATTTTTGTGTACCTTAATTCAGCAAAATTTTACAGATCATTAAATAAAATTCAGTATTCATTGCAGTTCTAGCAAGATAAGCCTCAAGCAAAAGGTACAAAGTTCCCAGTTTTGAAACATGTTTGGTGAGATACTGCAAACTACCGAGAGAGATCATAACTTGTTCATACATCTCATTTGAAAGATTGCCTCCCTGGTTGCACAGTGACTAAGACTTGACTTGCTTGCTGATTGGGAGGAAAGTATACCACCAACTGAATGAACCACAATGTTGTAGGAATGGAAGTAATAAAACTGTTTGACCTTCAAGTACTGCTAGAGCTAGTGAGACAGAAAAACTAAGACTCTCAGACATTACAATGCATTTCTGGTGACTTTCTGAACAAACCCTGACAGGATAGTTTTGCTTCTGTAATGCCACTGCTGATGCAACTGGTAGACACTCTAAACTTGTAAAGGATCTTTAAAGTATTTCTTTTGCTTTATGTTTCTTTGTGTTATAAGAAAAATTCTTAAAATTTCAGGCATTAAGAAAGATTGGGTCAAAGGTTATTTTCTGTAAGTTTTTTTTTTTAATAATAATAGAAAAAAATATATTTTTCTACTTAAAATTTCACTGTATCTTTTCAATATAAAACAAAAGAGGAAAACAAATTATTTTGGTATTTGTAAATTGGTAATCCTCTTTCTCAAAAGGGGGAATATTGAATCACTACTTTTAAAATATTTTAAGCAGATGGGTAGTTACAATAGCAACCAAGGATGATATCAAGTTAATCATTTATATTCCATCTTAATTACTTATACATTCTCATTTTATACCTATTAATACTTAAAATGATATGATACTTTCAAATTATATGTATGAGTAGAAAGTAAATTGTTTTCCAAAGTTTTGGGTTTTAGGTAAGAATCCAACTTTAAAAACAAATACATATATATATTTATTGTAGCCTCCCTCTGCCAAAAAAATACTTATAAGAAAATCCTGTAAATCTTTAAAAGGCAATGCCTGAAAATAGCATGTTTAACATTTGCAATTGCAATCAGATCACAAACAGAAAATATTTTCATATCATAGTACTTATAAACAGATTTATAAATGTTCATGACTATAACTGGGACTCCATTGATAGACTAATATTCCCTACAACACACTTCCCATTAACACACAATCTCTTTTGAAAAGAAATGGGATAGTTGGGAAAAAGTGACATTTTGATGTTACATGAATCCACAACCCATCAAACAAAGACTTTTGCTCAAAACAAAATTAAAACTGATGTTTACTCATATATATATTACTTCTCAAAATACAAATAAATACATTTTCCAATGTTGCTAAAATGCTCACTTCACCTAAACTAATCAGATTTAATCAGATTAGTGCCAATAACATTCTCTTTTTTAACCACCACTCTTCTTAAAGCGGGTCTAGGAAAAACAAGCAAACAACTATTTTCATGTTATTTTGAAAGGGGTTATTTAAATAAGGTGAACTATAAACATATAGTATATCAACATTCTCAGCAACCCTTCCAAATAATAAATCAGAATATGATGTGAAGATAGGGTTTTTATCCTTTCACCTAGAGAGAATTTGTACTCTTTGGAGTTTTCTGTTAGCCATAAACTGAAATGGAGAAAGAGACATTCTGGACACTCAGTGACCTATCACCACATGTACACACACACTTCTTTCTGAGTTAATAAGAATTCAGGCTAGTGCTTGTGTTATCTACTTCACTCTGATGGATTAGCAAAATGTTACTGGTCCAAAGTATATTTTTGTCTAGTTAAACTAGTCTAGTTAAAAGCACTGCTCAACAATAAATTACACTGTCTGCAGGGAAAAAGGCTCATAAAAATGAAACCAGAACTATTGCAGTTAATCATACAGGTTCTTTTCCTGGCTAGCTTTAAGAAATATTCCAAAATTGTGGGCGGTGGGGACCAACAAAAAAGAACAATCCCTTCATCTCAGAGGAACCTTTTCTCATAGATTAGAAGTAAGTGATTTAGTTCCTAAGAACTGTTGTCATAAACATTACTGGTGGGTTTGAAATGTGTTTAAAGATTGCACAGTTTTGGAAATGTTACTGAAGCAAATCAAATTCTGAGTCAGATCAGTCCCTATTTACTCAGGTACAATACACTTTTTCTTCTTAAGTGGACTCTCCAGAACATCCCCAGAGAAACTGTCAGATCTACTAGAAGACATATTGTTTGACGACAAACTGTGAATGGCTTCTGAGGAATTAGCAATAACCATATGTGGGCACTCTATAGCTGCTATTACTTGTCTGAGTCAGAAAAAAAAAAAAAAAAGGCATATGCTTACAAGAGCTCCCACTCTTTCTATTTCTCAAGTATTTTCTTTCTTACTGCTGTCTGAGAAGGTACTCTTGCAGTCACATTGGAAAGCTGCAAACACCTGACTTAAATCATCTCCCTCTTGCTTTCTGGAGTGCCTCACTCCAGGTTTATTTATGAAGCACCTTTTCAAAGAAGCTGTCTCCTAGCCATTTTACAGAAGTTTCCATTCTCGTTGTACTACTGCTGAGATTTTTGAGATTCAGATATATTTTAAAATTAAAAACCTGTCACCACCACCACCACCAAGTAAGTAAATAAATAATCAAATTATGAACCTGAGATGACATCCCTTTAATTCTCTAATATAGAAGGTTTCAAGATTGTCTGCTCCAGACTTCCAGTGTGCTCCTGAACTCCTGGTCTAGAAACAGTTTGGTATCTTTGTTAAGCCACAAAATCTGTATAGCCTGCTGGGAAATTTACTGCGATAGGAGGTACTTGCAGAACAGTGAATGAATTGTATTCCCCATAATGAGTGGGTTATTATATTTGTCTGATCTCCTTCTTTTCTTCTTTCTTTCTTTTTTTTCTTGTCCCAATGAATATTGTATTATGCAACACAAAATAGAACATTCCTAAAATGAAGAATTTGCAGCCTTGATGAAGCAGCATGAAATATCTCTGAAAGGGTGCTTAGCATGATAACATAAATGACACCCAAATGGCACCTAAATTTGACATTTTATGATAGATTTCATTTTCAAGATCTTTGAAAAAATTGTTAGTTTATTTTGGATAAGTTGTAAGTGTTCCACAATTCTGGAAATATAATAATCCAAAATGGACATAATTAGGACCATAAAAGCATAATTCTGAATATAAAAAGATAATCTGTTTTCCATATAATATTTGCTCTTTTTTTTTTTTTGAAGCAGTATGATGTTGCATAACTCAGTAGATCTGTTTGTGACAACCTATAAATATTATTGTATCACTATGAATGTTTCTCTGTTGTCTTTCAAACTACAGATATGTCTACTCTCCATTTAGCTTATATCTCTGTCAATACTTACATACTACTTTGAAATAATGCTTTTTCTAAATTATTACTGTCTGTCCTAGAATCATATTATTAGTAAATTCAACAATCATGGTATTGAAGTTCTACAGAACCATATCCAGCATCTACACCCTGCTAAACATTATAGATTTGACACTGAAGCATTGGTAAGTTTAAGACCTCAGAATATTTAAATTATATTGGCTACTACCCCATGCCACTGTATTGCCCTCACAGCACAAGAAATGGAACTGAACAGTAAAAGACCCCTATGTTTATGGGCAACTTCTCCCTGGCTTGTGTACCTCAGATTCTCCAGTATCAGTGTCTTTGCTTGGAAATCCGCTGTATCCAAAGGAAAAAAATAAAAATACATTTCTTCTTGTTTGCAAATTAATGTTTCTTATAAGATACCGGCACATAGTTATGCACAGAAGCTTATGCAACTTGGGAAAGAAAGAGTTTTCGGAATCTACCATGATTCAGATGAATCACTTTCAACAATATTAACCTAAGCCTGCAGTTTAGGATCAAATGGGAAGAATGAGAGATCAAACTGGAAATCAACATGGTTTGTCTAGTAGTTTCAGAGTCAGCTGAAAATGAGGTTTACATCAGAAAACAAGCAAGTACAGTAAGGTAAAAACATTGTTCTGGACCCAGGTATTTACATAACTCCTGATAAAATTTAAACAATACTTAGTCACAACAACGTTTAATCTGAGACCTTTTCACATTCCAAAACTTAACCATAAGCAGTTTGCACCTTCGTAAAGTTTCTGAAATGCCAATACACATTTATTTTTATATTAAATATATGTTTTACTTTATACACACTATAAATTCATCTGACATCCCATGGAAGGTAAAATTTAACACTTGCAAGTGGATATTGAACAGTAACTACCACAGGGAATGGACAGAGCAGCTTGAATCAATTTCCTGTTTTCCAATGTACTATATGATAGTCTAGAGTCTATATTTAATATATTTTGTATGACAGATAAATCTGACTGTTCAAAAAAAATAATCCTCCCCAAACCTACACCTCTTGTTTTAGCAGTTTCTTACTACAGCTCCTTCTTAACCATTTTATTTGAAACACAGTCTAGCCAGAACGCTTTTCCTCTGACTAACCACTTTTATCTGCAACACTCTTAGATGCATGTTGTCACAATTTGTCTCATAGACCCAGTTTCTGGATGGGCAGGATTGCAAAAACACATTATTGAGTCAGACTGATACCCTGCAATCCAGACTCAGTAAGTAGCTCTGAAGAACCAGTTCTGCTCTTATTTGCTCTACCTCCTCCCTGACTGATCTTACTTTACAGAAGGTAGCTCAGCACTTTTTTCATCTACATTCTGCTTTGGACCATGTACATATACAATACCCAAAGACAAATCTCGTATCAATTCTTTCATGTTTTAGTTAGTATCCCTCGGAAATGGTGAGTATTTCAGTCATGGTTTATATCTAATATTTTTTTCATTAGTCTTTATTTGCTATTTTTGCAGGTCTCAGCATTTTAAATGCATTGTTTTACATGCTGGTGGCAAATTTTATAATATTTTGATAGTCAATTTTTGGACATTCATCTGCCCAGCAGTAGATTTCAATAACTGATTCCACTTAGCTCTACCATACTAGTTTCATTCCTGTTAATTGATTTTTATCCCATAGGTTTCAAGTTGTTCTTATGTTTCCCTTAATGCAGGATATTAATCTCTCTGTTGTTTGCCCTTTTCCACTGTGATATCTAGCACAACGTGAATTGCAACAATGTATAAATATTAAAAGTCAAGTTACTGAGTTAATAAAAACAGAACAAAGAAAAAAATAAATAATTAAAATGCATTCCTAACTTTTAAAAATACGTATTGTCCTCATTGAATAAATATAACTTTACATCTAAGCATACTATTGATTACAAAATAATACAATTGCTTTAGTATGAACTTAGCAGATCTTCCCTGGGTAAAGCCATAGATTACTCATAAAATAAGCTAAGCTTCCAGTCCAAATAAATAAATAATCGTCCTTTACCTAAGAGGGCTCTTTCACACATATTGCTGCTACTTCTACAGTACATTCTAGTTTGAGATAAACCACTGGACAATCTTCCTGATGTTTTACAGGCTGACAGTGATTTGGATATATTCATGGTTCACCCTGTTACCTCAGTGAAACAGTTTGCAGCACTTGCTACAGAGTGTTTGGATTTGAATCATGAGTTTCGTCATGGAATCTCAGCTGGCAAAATGTGTACCATAAACTATCTCCTGCTTAACAACAGCTTCTAATGCCTACTTCATAACATTGTTCCTCTTGATATATTTCAATTATGCTGGCCAATTTTTCATCTCTCCTTGCCACACTTTCTAGTGGTTCTGCACCAGATCAAGAAAAAAAAGAGGACATATTGTAAACATGCTTCCTCACAGACACACTTCAAACATGTCAGCAAATACAACTGCTCCTAAATGTGACTCACTTTAGACAGGCATTCTCCAACAGCATCGCTGAAATAGACAGATTTTTCTTTGTGGAAAGGTTCTTATTTCTGTGAACAGACTTGAAATAGACACAGCATAAATCCAGCTCAGGAATAAATGCATTATCTTCTTTATCCTTGAAGAGTTTGATATTCTGGGGGTCGGGGGCTGAGTATGGCTTCAGATTTCATTGTTCTCCCTTCCACAACAGTAAAAATATATACTTGTTTAATAAAAGAACAAAAAACATAAAACATTTCTGTTTTCTGCATGCATGCAAATTAAGTATTTAGTGCAACTACTGGGTGAGATGAGGAAAGTTTTCTCTGTTGTTCCTACATTTTTTTTTTGTGAATAAGTAGTTAATTGATTATTTTGCAATTCTCATATGAAGCTTTAGCTGACTTTACAAAGCATATAAAGTCATCAGTGTTTCTATAACTCCCCTTATTTTAGTCCCCAGAGACTGTTTCATCTTGCGGTTTTTATTCTTTTGGGGGCCTAGGAGGAGACAAGTGTGTTTTTCATGTGCTGTTGAGTAACTATGAAAGAGAATGGGAAAAACCTACCTGCAGCTCAGGGAGGACAGAGAAAGGCTGCTATATAACAAGGGTTCTTTGGATACCAAACAACAGAATGATACATGAGGCAATGCCAGATTTGCAATGATTTACTGTAGAAATAAAAGACTAGTTTTTGCCAGTGATAAGCAAAGAGCATAATCAGATAACAGAGAAAAAGTAAAGCTTTAAGGAATTACTAAGCTCAGGTTGGTTAAATTTATTTGGATCTCTTGCCCCAAAGAGACTAACAGCCGAATCCACACTGCATACCAGTCTCGCATTTCCCAGTCATGACTTCCTTCCCTGTCAAGTCTCCTTTGGCAGGCAGCCCTTCTGACCCAGTTGCTGAAGGACTACAACTGGTGATCTCTCAAACTGTGTATTTATCATATGTCAAGGCTGAGAGACCTTTTTACTCGTTAGTGAATTTTGTCACCTGAATACTTTGACCTGAACACTAAACAAGTTGCCTTTCAGAACACCAGACATGTTGCCTTTCAGAACACCTTGTTTCAGGTTGATGTGCCCAGTTTGAATGGAACAATGTGATCCTGTCCCATACAGAGGAACTGGATGACACTTGTTATGCCATGAGCGGGTGCACCCAGTAACTTCTATATCTACTTTTGTTCTGGGCTGTTTAAGTCACTCACCCTTGTCAATACAGGTCAGCAGAGGGCATCACCACAGAAGGAAGGGACAGGGAGGTGTCACTTCTGTGCATTACCAACCAACTTTCTCCCTGGGACTCTTGGTGAATATTCACTTTCTTGAAACTGTATTCCCGATAACAATGCTTGTGTAGTTCACACCTGAACTGCACCTTACCATTTTGATCTTTCAAATACAAAAACAATTAGATGACATTGCCCATTTATCATTTGTTTGCTGAGGTTGAAATTCCCTCCAGGCTTATAGCTGGAGCAGGGCTTATTCATCACTAGGGTGTCACACAGGCTTATTCTTCCTTTGTTTGAATCTGTTCCTACAAAACTCTACTTTTTATTTCTACAAACTCATTTCCTCATTTTTTTCATAATAAAACCCAACATATGGTACGAACAACCACAGAATACTACTTCAAATCCAACACGCAGAACAATGTTACCTTTGCAAAGTCAGTTTCACTCAACCTGAGTTACATTAACAACACTGCTGGTATGCTGACGATGTAAATCAGGTGACTCTGAACTGCATTTTTTTCACCTGAAGGAGAAAAAAACAGGAAGATAGTTTATTTCAGAGCATGATGTATACTTCAAGATATTTGGCTTGTCCCCCTACATTTACACTGCTGTGTATTATTCCACCAGGTGTCAAATTTTTCTTCCTTTTTGTTTTATTTCCACAACATTTTCATAAATCAAAGTATCAGATTCACTTTCAGAAGACATACTCTCTACCATCAAGCTCAAAGACTTATGAAAGTCAGATATACAGAACACTGATGTAAGCAAAAGCTTCTTATCACAGAAGAGTCTAACACTGCAATGGATTTCTAACTTCTTAAAAGTCTTATTTTTCAGGGCACTTAGCCTCATTTCCTAATTGTAAATCCAGCAATGTGATAATATTTTTAGTTAATGTTCATTATTATCTGTTATTATTTGGTCACTGAGACGACTGTAACATTTATGTTAATTTAAGGTCTCCTAGTTTCACTCCTCTCTAAAGTTGGTAAAAATTTATAAAGAGACCTATTGGGATGTCATGATGGACAGCCAGTATTTCTGTTTACTTGATGCTTTGAGAAAAACAAGTATTTCTTTAGAATCTTAACCCATTACCATCTTCAGAGTTAAGTATCAAGCACAACAGTATGGTCTGAAAAGAAAAGTTATATTAAAATAAATGAATCAACTGGTTAGATAATAAGATCTGTGGTAGCCTGTCTGGAAATATTTTAAAATTACAGTGACTAAAATCCGTTTGGTAAGTAACAAACTAAATTTTAAGCACAAATATTTTGATGTGTAAGAAAATATCAACAAATTATTATAAATACTGCTTGAAAATTTCTACAGGAAATGGATTGAGGATATTTAAGAAACAGCAAACTTTCTTACTTTATATTGAAGGTGGCTTTTTTTAAAGGCGAATTCAAAACATCTTTTACAAACTTTTTTGTTGTTCTGCACTTCTCTTGAAAGAACTGAAGTGACACTGCCTAATTCCACACTGTCCTTCTCTTACCTAATAAACATTGGGTAGGCAGGCATGAGGGGTCAGAGAACTTTTGGTATGTGCCCCTCTATTCCAGGTGTGGTGAAGCTGAGTTTAAAGTCTGACATGGTTTTGTGTATCACTTCAGTCAAAAGAGCTGAAATCTTTGGGCAGATGAAGATAAGTTAACATTAAAAACTTTCCATATTAATGTTCTCTCTCTCTCTCTCTCTCTCTCTTTTTTTTTTTATTTGTTATTTTGTGTGTGTGAATAGAACAGAAAGTCACTGTGTAAATTGTCCTTTCTCTATGTCTTGCCTAGTTTTAGTAGTCCATGTCATTTACTCTAGAGAAGACAATTTATTGTGGCCTGTTCCTGTTCCATGCAAGATCAGCAGTTCAGCCATGCAATGTCAGTTTAAACTTAGAACTTATTTTAAATTTTATAAAACCCATTCACACTTGTGGAGGGATGGGTCTTGTTTTTAGTACAATAAATGAAAGTCAGGAAAACTAGTAGCATTGAAGTGTTTGGAGAAAATTCTCTGAAATTCATAAACCATTTACTGCACACACATAGTTGTCTTTTGTGTGTGTTTTAGAGCATCACAGTGTCTATGCATCTGAAAACTCTGGGACTCTGACACTCAAAGATATTTTAAAGTCTGCAAGTGTCAGAAGAACATCATCTAGGTTTAGTCAAAACAAGAGTAGATGTTAAAATATGTATAAAGTTGCACATGCTGCTACACAAGGGATGTTTATTTCAAAATGGTTGGAATATGTGAAAGCTTTTGGCTGGCAGAAGCATGCAAGGTGCTTTATAGAAATGACATGCACATGGTCTGTCGGGTAATATGGGTCAGATAACTCCTTCAGTTCATTGAGTATTCCAGTGCACTTTGGTTCTGAGGACAGATAGCAACATGTTAGACTGGCCAGATGCAAGGCAAAGCCAGGGCTGTAATGAGATCTGGGAACAAGAGTGCATGTGAAAATGAGAGAGACTTTATCTTTTGGGAGGAAGAGAAAGCAAGGAAAATGAAAATGGAAAAAAAAAAAAAAAAGTTACTCACAGAAAACAACAGAAAACTGTATACTTCTCAGCTACAAAGGAAACATAACACATATCTGTGAATTATTACAGGGTAGTGACTGTATGATTTTCTTGACTAACAGTAGACCAGTGTCTCACTCTCACCCACAGACACACATGTCAGAGCATCCAATTTCACATATATACCACCACCACAGCCACCACCACCCATCTAGAACAGGGAATATATAACTGTTTGTTGACTGTTGGCTTTGGAACCCATCATGCTAAGCCTGATATGTTTCTGAATCCTGTGAATATCAAAAATTTTGTTATTGCTCATGGCGGTAGTCTACAGACAGATTTTGCCCAGAACTATAAAACAAGTTGTTTGCCACCAGGTGTAAGAAAAGCAGGCATCTAGACAATATTAACTTAATCAAACAATTTCTCTGTCTCAGGTTCTTAATGCAGACAGAAAAAGTCATTGGGGTTTGCCAGTGAATTATATAACAAAGCTAAAGTTTCCCTAATAGAGGTAGTTTGTCTTTGGAATTGTGGTATATGCCCCAGATCAGCTTGAGGTGACATGGGTTATTCTTCTATTTAAAAAAGAACCAAACCACAAACAAACAAACAAATTACTCTTTTGTGTACCGTGAAAGGTCATTTTTTTGCCAAGATGCATTTCTGCTAGCTTCTTTGTTGTAGCCAGTCCCCTGAGTTTTAAAAGTTACCAAAAGTACCCTTGTTGTGCATTTTGCCATTGCTGCCATTTTTTTAAAAAACACGGTGCTTCTCCTCGCTTAAACCAACCAATTTTCTGCACTTTCTTCATCTGATTGCAACACCATTGACAGCAGATAAGCCATCATGGTCTCTAGCTCAGGATGAACGGGAGAACAACTTTGTAAACAATAAGCTACCTTTATGTTCACTTGCATTTCATGACTTAACAACTGATGTGAAGACATCTCAAATTACCAAAACTTTATCAAGGCCCAGAGATGACCACTCCTACATTTTCTGAATCTTTGCATTCAAAGCTTCTGAGCTTGTCTTTTCTTGAGGCAGGATTCAAGAGGGAAAATAAAACAAAAACAATGTGAACACAAACCACAAATTAAAGTGTTCATCCTTCTACTTCATATTAGGAAAAGATTAATAAAAAATAGATGGCAATAAACACCAATCTCCCTTTGAAAAGTGTTTTATTGCGAGATGTTTTCAATTGATTTTGTTTGTTCTCTCAGTGCCAACTAAAGATGAGCTTTACTGAAGTTAAGTCAAAAAAATTTGATAGCATTTTATGACTGAGGCAGAACAATTAGGTGTTTTCCCACTGCTTTGAGAGAAGTTATTGATGATTAGCTATGTAGCTATATATTTCATGAAAATGGAACTACATCTTAAATCTACATCTTAATACCTATACAAATCTTTGGATGTCATTCCTTAGGATGAGCATTTTGACACTGAAAAAGGAACCCTTTTAACATATGAGAAACATCATTACACCTACTAGCGTTATTATGCTAAACACGCCTCTCTAGCTTTCTACTTCACGTTAAAGTTTCTCCCTACATCAGTTACTGTGATAAAAAA
>VXAA01003770.1:349290-365465 GCA_013399115.1 Anseranas semipalmata | reverse complement strand
CGTGCGCCTGGCGCAGTACGTCTTCGCCGGCCTCTACCTCCTCAACCTGCTGCTCGTCTTCCGCATCTACTGCCGGACCAGCAAGGTAGCGGGGCCGGGAGGGGGCTCGGAGGGGCCGGGGGCCGGGGGGCGGCCCGCCCACGGTGCCTCTGCCCCCCGCAAGGTGCCCCCGTACGTCTTCTTCTTCATGTGCTGCGCCTCCTACCGCATCCACTCCATCTTCGTCCTGCGGCTCTTTAACGACCCCGTGGCCATGGCCATCCTCTTCCTCGCCATCAACCTGTTCCTGGAGGAGCGCTGGTCCTGGGGCTGCCTCTTCTTCAGGTGCGGAGCCGCCCGGGCTGTGCTCGGCGCTGCCACGGCACCCCCCCGGGAGGCCGCAGCAGTAACCGTGCTTCCCGCCCAGCCTGGCCGTGTCGGTGAAGATGAACGTCCTGCTCTTCGCACCCGGCCTGCTCTTCCTCCTCCTCAAACGCTTCGGTCTCCTGGGCTGCATCCCCAAGCTGTGCATCTGTGCCCTGCTCCAGGTGGGTCCCTGCCCCTCTCCACGCTCGCATCGGCTGCGGGGGCACCCCCATAGGCAGGAGCTAGACGGCTGTCCTGCCTGCACTCAAGTGCCCCATCCCGGGGCCTGGAAGCCCCCCTGTGGATGCGCTGTGGCACCAGCACCTGCTTTGGCCCCTCAGAGCAAGCGGGGCGTTGCTAAACAAACAAATCCACAGGGCTCCAGTCGTTGGCTGGCTGTCCCCATAACCCCGTGCAGTGCTGGAGACCTCGGGAGGTGGTGTGGGTGACAGAGACCTGGCTTGTGGCTGCTGTGAGGGTGCTGGTGTGTATCCGGCAGGTGGTTCTGGGGCTGCCCTTCCTGCTGGTGAACCCCGTGGGGTACCTGACCCGCTCCTTCGACCTGGGACGCCAGTTCCAGTTCAAATGGACGGTGAACTGGCGCCTCCTCCCAGAAGAGGTTTTCCAGAATCGGGCTTTCCACGCCATGCTGCTCCTGGCTCACCTGGCTGGCCTGGGGCTCTTCGCGCTGCACCGGTGGCACAGGTGAGACCCAGGACTCTCCGGGGGTGCTGGTCCCTCTTTAACCCCCCTGGTGCAGGATGCAGCCCCCCTGCCCCACAAAGCTGCAGTTCTGTGGTTGCAGGTGTTGTGGGGGGGCAGTTACCGCTCTGTTTCAGAGGGTGCTGTGCAGGCGTTGTGGCTCACAGCGGAAAGCCGGGGTGGGAAAGACGTTCCGCAGCTGAGACCAACGTTTGTGCTTCCGTCTTCAGGTCCAGAGAGAGCATCCTGTCTCTGCTAAAGGATCCTGCCGAGAGGAAGCACCCGTCCCCTCCCTTGAGCGTCAACAATATCCTTTGGCAGGGTGGGCAGCAAGGAGAGGGGGAGAAAGCAGAGTAGATTTTGGGCTTGGCCTCTGCAGGCTCCTTCCACACCGTGAGGGACTGGGGAAGAGGATCCGTGCTGTAAGGCTGGGGAGTCGCTGTGGGATCGCGCCTCCAGCCTTGTGGGTTTGTCACCTTAATGCCGCGCACAGATCGTCTTCGTCCTCTTCTCGTCCAACTTCCTGGGCGTCTGCTGCAGCCGCTCACTGCACTACCAGTTCTACGTCTGGTATTTCCACACGCTGCCCTACCTGCTCTGGTGCACCCCGACCGCCAAGCTCGCCCACATGCCCAAGTACGTGCTGGCAGGGGTCGGGGCCGTGCGTCTGCCGGGGCTGCAGGAGCGAGGGGGGCTCTTGTGTCTCCCCTGCTGACCCCCAGCTTCCCCCCGCAGGGTGCTGCTGCTGGGCGTGATCGAGCTCTGCTGGAACACCTACCCCTCCACGGTCTGCAGCTCCCTCTCGCTGCACATCTGCCACGGACTTGTCCTGCTCCAGCTCTGGTATGGCACGGCCCCTCCGCCGGCCCCACACGTGCCCCAGCCGAGCAAGAAGCCCGCTCCCCTCTCCAAGAAGGCACAGTGAGAGCGTGGTTGGCTGGACAATGGGAACGGGCTCTGGGACTGCTCCTTCTGCCTGGTCTTTTTCCCACCCAGCTCCCAGACTGTCCCCGGCCTCCCCGGGAGAGCCACGAGCCCTGGAACTGTGCAAAGGTGGCAGTGCGGGGACACCCCAACGGGCAGGACTTCTCCAATAAAGGGGGCTTTGGGTGCCCTTCCCCGGCCACAGTGTCCTCGTGCTGTGGCAGTGCCAGGAGAGCCGTACATTGGCCTGCCCCACCTGCAGGGAGGCAGAGCAGCCGCCAGGGCTGTGGGAGCTTCCTTCTTAGCCCTTGGGGAGTGCTGCCTGGGGCCAGGGAGCAGCCTCTGGAGCGAGGCTGAGTCGGAGCATCTGCAAAACCGTTTGCCGCAAGCTTGGAGTGGCCGTGGTGCACCTCCTGCAGCCTGGCCCCTTCAGCTGGGCTTTCCGTAGTCCCCTGCCTGCTCCCTCCCACGGGGGATGGCAGGGAAGGGGGTGACGCTCTCCAGGGCTCTGGTGAGCCCTAGCATGGTCTGAACAGGGCCAACGGCTCCCTGCCCGTGACAGAGACACACACGCAGGCAGCGCAGAGCCAGGCGTCTTTATTGGCCCCCCCCCGGCCATCCGTCACACGTTGTTGGGGTTGTAGCACAGCATGTTCAGCTTGATGTTCTCGTCCCAGTGACGCAGCAGCAGGAACAAGTGCCTGGCCGCCCCTTTGAGGCAGCCCACGTCCACGCCCTCGGGCAGCCGCTGCGCCCGCAGCCACGCGTCCGCCTTGGCCGCCACCAGCTCCCACTCCTCGAAGAAGCCGGCGCAGCGGTGCTCCAGCCACGCCAGGGCCACCGCCGTGGCCCAGCTGGCGCTCTCCAGGTCCTCTGGCCCCACGTCTTGCCAGCTCACGCCGGCCTCGGAGGGGGCGGCCGAGTGGGGGCCGGTGTCGGACTCGGAGCCGTGCCCGCTGTCCGCCTGCGCCCACACGGCCGCGCTGGGCACCTCGGAGCAAGTGCTGTGGGACAGGGGTGAGCCGGGCTCCGGGGCTCCGGCTGGCTCCTCAGCAGAGGGTCCTGCCCCAGGGCTGCTCTTGGCCACCGGGGACGTGGGGCTGAGGCTGGCGCGGTGGGAGGCATACGGGGAGGCCCGGCGCAGGCGGTCCAGGGGGATCTGCACCACTTCGGAGAAGCTCTCGGTGAGCTGGAACGGCCCCCGGGCTTGCTGCAGCTGCACCTGCAATGAAAATATGGGAGACTGGGGGGGCAGGGGGGGACCCAGACCCTCTGCAGTCCCAGTACTCAGTGGTGGGGCTGCAGGGGTGCCCCTGGGGCACGGCAACTGCCCAACACTCCCCCCCCTCAGAGCCAGCAGAGGCCCCCAGGGCCATTCAAGGATGCAGCAGTGCTCGTCTGAGCCACTGGGTTTGCATCCTCGGCTGTATCAGCCAGGCTGCTGAAACTGAGCATTGCCCAGGGGTGCTGCAGGTGTGGGACGTGTGACCCAGCCAGGAGGGGCCCTGTTTGCCCCCCACCGCTCCAGGGCCGGGTCCCTACCAGCGGGAGGTAGTCGTGGCTGGCGTTGGTGCTGGAGCGCTCGCTTTCCGGGCTGAGGCACTGCGGGCGCAGAGCCAGGCTGGGCCCCCTGCGCCGGCTCAGGCTGAACCTGCCCGGGCAAACAGCGCGTTAACGGGGCAATGCCTCGCCTGTCCCTTAACGAGGGGCAGCGGGACCCCGGCAGGGCTGCTGCAAGGAAGGGGCTGGAGCACTGACCCCCGCCGCGCTCGTGCCGCAGGGGACAGCCGACCCACAGCCCCAGGAGGTGGCACTGCCTCCCTGTCCCCCTCCCGCCCCGTGCCCTATTGGGGTGCTGCAGGCAGCCTCACCTGGAGCCAGCGATGCTCTCCGTGGATTTCTGGGAGCCCATGGAGGAGGTGGAGGGGCTGGTTGAAGGCCCTGGAACAGGGGAAGAGCTGAGCGTGGCAGGGCCATGACGCACACAGCCGCGTTCATCCCACGTGCTCTGCCCAGCGAGGGTGGTTGGGGGCACCGCAGATGCTCCAGCTCATGGCTGCCAGCACCACGGGGCTCCACTGATGACAAGGCAGCCCCCAGCCCTTGTCCCCCTGTGCCCTGGACGTACCATTAGAGCCGTTCTGCTTTTCCCAGCCGGAGGTGGCGGAGGAGACGCTGGCCGGAGACCCAGGCACCTCATCCCTCTCTGCAAAACAGCAAAGCCCTGAGGGCACCGGCACTTGCACAGCCCAGTCCCCGTGGCATGGAGCTGCCGCCCCCATCCCCAGCATGGGGCAGAGATCGAAGTCACCTCCCAGAGCCCTATGACCACCTGCTTGGGGCCAGGCACCCGCAGTTCTGGGGACACCCCACAGTGCCTGGGGTCACCAAGGTCCCCAAGGGCTCAGGAGGGGGGGCTGTAAGGGGCCGGATCCATACCTGCGCTGATGAGAGCCTCCTCCTGCTCCTCCGCATCCCGCTGCTGGCCCAGGCTCACGGAGCCGCTCCGGTGGCGCCAGGTCCCCGCCGTGCCCACACGCGGGCGGCTGGCCGAGCCGGCTGCAAGGCACCGCGCAGCTCAGCCCGCACCGTGCTCGCTCCCCCTCCTCTCCCGCCGTCCCCCCCAGGACCCCCGGCCCTACCTGTGCCCCACACCTGCGGGGCTGTGGGCAGCGCTGCCCGCGTGGCTCCGTCCACGGGCACCACGCAGGTGTAGAGGGAAGGCACGTTGCAGGCTTTGCTGGTCTGCATGGCTTTCAGGCGAAACCGGCGGGCGAAACCTGCCCAGAGCGAGGTGTTAGCGGGGGGGTGACGGGCAGCAGGGACCGGGTTGGGGACCGGCACCCACCCTGCTCCAGCTCGGCCTCCCGCTGTGCTGCCTTCTCGCTGTCCCGGATGACGGAGCGCGCCGCCAAGCTGTGCAGCGGCTTCTCCCCATCCGTGCCCGCCCGCCGCGGGGGCTCCTCGCTGCCCGTCCCATCGCGGGGCCGCAGCAGGGACTCCAGCGAGGCCGTCACCTCCCAGGACACGGGCCTGCCGGCCTGCAGCCCGTGGATCACCACGTGGCAGCGCAGGGGCAGGCAGGGATCGCCCCGGCTGGGCTCCCTCGCCTCGGGCGCGGGCGATGCGCTGAAGAGGTAGGAGGGCTCCACCAGCATGTCCCAGTCCAGGTGGGTCGGCGAGAGGAGGTTATCTGAGCGGCACAGGACCTGGGCTCAGCGCAGTGGCCCCATGTGACGCTGGGGCCGCCCTTGTCCCCAAGCCAGCACTCACTCGATTCCCCCACGCTGCGCTGCAGCTGCGGTGTCTTGGGGCCCAGCTGGTCCAGCCGCCCCTCCAGGGACTGGTTCCTCTTCTGCGACACCTTCTCCAGGGCCCGGCAGAGCCGGCGCGCATCCAGCTCCCCGTGCGGCGAGGAAAAGCTGCGGCCGGCCAGGGCGGCTCGTGCCAGCGCCTTCTGCCGCCGCGCCAGCTCCTCGGCGCTCAGGGCCGCCGGTACCTGCAGGGGAGGCTCACGGCGAGCCTGGTGCTCGCTGCCCTGCTGGGCAAAGGCACCGGCAAAGAGCCCAGACGGGGCCCGGGTGTGCCAAAACGCGATGGGGCACCTGCAGCCCCGGCTGGTGCCCAGCCCCGTTCTGCCCCGTGAGCCAGCACCCAAAATCCACCAGCCTCCCTGAGCAGCAGGCGATGCTCACGAGATGCTTAATACACGTGGGAAGGACTGATTGCGCCGAGACGTGAGTTTGCAAACACCTGTCTCGGGCTGACGTGGAGACAGGAGGGTTTTTCGGTGACGTTTGCGTGTGCGGGGGCTCAGTTCAGCTGCTCGAGGCTGGAGCGCGCTGCAGCCGGACACGGTCCCCAGTGCGGAGCAAGGCGCCTGCCCGGCTCCGGGAACGCGCTCCAGCTCCAAGCTGGGGCAGGGCAGCGGCACCCGCGCCGCGTCTCGCCCCGGCAGCAGGGAGCACGGGGATCATTTACGCTGTGGGGAAATCACTTACGCTTGACATTTCGGCTGCAAAGGCCACCAGCTGCGTGTGCTATTGTGCAGCGGGAGCGGGTTACCTAACCCGCGCCAGGAAGGAGCAACAGGCTGTCCTGGAGCTGGGTGACAGCTGGCCTTGCCTGGCCTTGGGGCCATCGTCACCGTGTTTACTGGGGAGCAGCTTCTCCCCACCACAGCGACCTGGCTGGATTTTAAACCCAGCCATTAAGCAGCAGGGGTGTGCCCGTCGCTAATGAAGCATCAGGCGGCTTTGGCAGAGGACCGAAGAAGCCGGGCAGGAGCCAGACCACCCTCTCCCTACCTTGGCAGGCTCATTACCTGATGTCAGCCCAACTGTTTTCACTCGATTCCTGCAGCATCAATGAGGGCTTGAGCTGGGTAAGGCTTTTCTTAGCCACATAGTTGTCTACCAGCCTGGGGAGCTGGGGGACCGGCTATTTGGTCCCCAGCTGTCTGGTTCCAGCAGGACAAAACCACGCAAGGAGCCTCCTGGCAGCACCCAGAGCTGAACCTTGCTTACAATCCAGGCTGCAGCACTCCGGCTTCCAGCCCGACAGCCACGTGTCCAGGCACAACAGGGCAGCAAGACCCCAGCTAAGCAGGTAGCAGCCCCCGTGCATGAGCGAGGGATGCCCCATTGACGTGGGTGCATCTCAGCCTTACCTTGATGCCAGCTGGGGCCGGGGCCGAGGGCAGCGGGGCGGATTTGGTGGAGGACTCGCACAGGGACAGGCTCTTCTGGCCCTGCTGGGAGGCGGCATCGGGGGCCGGGGAGCTGCCGTCGGGGGCCACGTCGCGGGAGCCAGTGGACTCGCTGCTGGTGGAGCTGCGGGAGAGCAGCCCCTGGCTGCGGTCGGTGCTGACCGAGCAGTGCGTCAGGACGTACTGCTCCTGGATGTAGGAGGGCTGGTAAATCCGCTTCCAGATGTCTCCCCCCGAAACGAGGTCCGTACCTGCCCGGCGAGCGCACACCCCGTCAGGACGCTGCCCCCGCCCCACCCGCGGCCGCTCCCGCTGCTCGTCCCCACTCACTCCGCTCTGACTCCTCCGTGCCGCCGGCCGAGAGCTCCAGGGAGGCCTCACCGGAGCCTGCGCTGCCTCGGGATGGCTCACGGTGCTCCCCGGGCACCGGCGGCCGCGTCCCCCCCGGACTGGGCACCTCCTCCTGCGAGGGGACGGCCGAGCCCCGGCGAGCCCTGTCCCGGCCCTGACAGAGAGAGGGTCCCGCTGTCAGCCCCGTCACGGAGAGCCTGGTGGCACCACCACGGAGGGGGCCAGAAACGTGGTGTCCCCCTGCTGGGGTGCTTTGCAGGGGCCCCTGGTCTCACCGCCGGGCGCCTGTCCCGGAATCGGGCAATGCTGTAGAGGGTGCAGTAGCTGACGAGCCGGTCACCGGGGTACAGGGCTGCGATCTCGGTGGGTGAGAGCAGGGCCTCGGTGCTGTCGGGGACGTACCAGTCGATGGTGATGTCGCTGACGGCCGGCTCGATCGCCTTCTTCAGGGACTTGATCAGCTGGGGCAGGGAGAGGAGCTGGCATCCGGCACCGCGGTGCCCCCGCTTCCCTGCCCCGCGCCCGGGCGCTACCTTGGGCTGCAGCCTCTCAGCCGGGCTCAGGAACTCGGCGCGGCCCCGGCTCAGCTTGGCCATGCCCGTCAGCAGCCTCCGGCACGCCCGCGGTCCCATGCCGAAGCTGAAGCACCTGCAGGAGGGAGCCGCGCGCTGGAAAACCCTGGCTTTGGGGAAAGAGCACTGTGCCCCCGCCGCGGTGCCGTACCTGACGGTGCTGGCCTGCCTGCGCACCAGCTGGAGGATCCTGCCCGCACCGCCCGCCGCCACCGCAGTGAAGAGGAAGAGCTGCCGGGGGTAGCCGTGGTGCAGGGGCTGTGCCAGCGCCCAGCTCAGGGCCGCCAGGAGGTCGGGGCTGCCTGCGGCTGCCCGCAGCTCGCCCAGGTGCCGGCAAGCGCGCCGCAATGTCTCCTGCCCACGTGGACAGACGGCTCGTGGGGACAGCCAGGAGCCCCGTGGCCACCTGCCAGGGGTTTGGGTGGGGAGGGCAGAGGGGACCAGGGGCTGCGGCTTCCCCTGGCTGCACTCACATTGCTGCAGAGGCGGCTGGAGGGGAAGAGCGGCTGGACGTCGGAGCCGAAGCCGGCGATGTTGAGCAGGGTCCCCGATGGGAGGCTCTTCAGGGCCACCAGCAAAGCTTCCTGGGGTGGCAGCGGGGACGGGGACCGCTGCTAAGGACCCGCGACTCGGTGGCAGTCCCCAGCCCTCGCTGCCCCACCTCACCTTGACCTTGTTGACATCGGGGCCGCTCATGGTGCCGCTGCGGTCGACGAGGAAGAGGACCTCGCGGGTGACGCTCTGCAGGTCCCCCGGGACGGCCTCCACCGCTGGGCAGAAGTTGAGCATCAGCACGGGGTTGGGGAAGATGTCTTTGTGGAAACGCTTCTGCACGAAAGCCACCTGCGAGCCAGGCGGGCAAGGGGCTTCCTCGCACCCCTCAGCCCCACACAGCCCACACCGGGGTCTTCCTCACCCCACTCCCAGTCCCCCTCCCCGTGGGCTGGCGGTGGCCGTGCCCCATCACCTGTCTCTCGCCACTGCCGTCCTTCCTGGCTATCCGCGCGTAATCCCGGCGGCTCCGGATGTGCGCCTCATACTCGGGGTAGGTCATGGTGCCTTCCTCCATCACCAGGTGGGGCTGGTGGGGCTCTGGGGGGGCAGCGGGGGCTCACAGCCACCCCAAGCCTGGGTGCTCTGGGGGCCGTGCCCAACTTCCCTCAGACCTGCAGCTTTTCCAGGCACCAAGAGCACTGGCAGCCCTTACCGCAAGGGTAGAGGATGATCTCCACGTCCCTGTCGTAGCGGTGACGCTCGGCCAGGGTGACGCAGGTGGTGGCGGCGGAGTTGGCCCAGGGGTCAGCGTCGGCACGCAGCGCGTGGGTCGGGCTCTCCAGGCCTGGGGGGGCATGGGAGTGGGGGCAACCCCGGTCGGCTCCGGACCTGGCACGGTCACGGGCCCAAGGAAACCGCTCGCCTGCCAGCGCTGATGGGATTAATCCTGCTGGCGGCCAGGAGTGCCCCAGCCGCCCGACATCCCCCCGCAGCCTCCATCCATCACGCCTCCGCCGAGGACGGAGGCTGCTGACTCAGAGCCTGGTGGCAGCGGCCCAGAGCCGTGGCCCTGCCACATACAGAGTGATTTTGGGGGTNCCTGCCAGCAAGCAGGGACCCTTCACCAGCAGCTCGAAGGCAAACTCATAAGGAAAGGGGTTGCAGGGCTGTCCCCAGAAGATGTCCGCGCTCTCTGTGGGCACTGTGGGTGCGGGCTGGCTCCGTGCGCTGGGCCCCCCGAAACAGCTGGTGGGGCTGCAAGGGGAGCGGGGTGAGGGCAGTGCCGGGGCCCCGTGCCTCCCCTGCACACCCGGTGTCCCCCCCTGGGATGGCAGAGACTCAGGAAGCCGTGAAAATCACCATAGGGCCAACCTGTCGTCACACAAGCTTCCCGGCTCGCTCTCACGCTCGGGGGCGGCGGCGACGCGGGGCGCGAGGACAGGGGGGAGGATGAGGTGCAGGGCCCCCCCCGGCAGCGTGGGCAGCTCCTGCGCCGTGCGGAGGGTCACGGCCAAGCTCTCGGCTGGTCCCAGCATGCCCGTGCTGATGACGAAGGTGGAGCGCTCGGTGTCTTCGTCCAGGACGAGGTGGCCTGGGCAAGGGAGGGACCGCAGGGCATCAGGAGGGCACGGGAGGGGCAATCGATAATTGCGGTAATTGCTCGCAGAGGGGGCAACTGAGGGGCATGCAAAGGGCTGGGTGAAGACCTGGGAAAGATGGGCAGAGAAGAAAGGGGATGGGGCTGAAATGGCAAAAAGCCAGGGGGCAGCAGCAGTCGCTATGGCAAGGCAGCAGTGAGGAAGAGGAGCATCTCCCCAGCCCTCCCAGAGAGGGGACATGGGGATCCCCAGTCCCAGAGGCTCCCAGGCACCGAGGTGGCCTGGCTGGGGCTCACCAGCCCCTCGTGCCCTCCCTGCGCTTCCCCCGCCACGCGGACCCAGCGGCACCGCGGCACTCACCGCCGGCACAGCGGCGCGGCCGCCCGGGGCTGGTGCCGCACTCGAGGCAGCAATCCTGCGCCCGGTGCCGGCTTTGGACCTGGAAGGTGACCCGCCGGCTGCCCGCTGCCGCCTCGAAGCCGGCCACCACCTCCGACTCCTCCAGTGGGTAGACGAAGACGCCTGCGGGCGGGAGAGAGCCCCGAGGCAGAGCCCAGCGCGGGCTGGCCAAGGCAGCACCCCTAAAAGCTTATCCGACCTGTGGGGCACTCACGGTGCCCTTGCACAGCAAGGGGGCTGGGGTGCTCCCCAGCACGGGTGCTTTTAGGGTCCCTGCAGCCTCGATAACCCCCCTTACCTTCCAGGGGCTCCTCGTGCGGGTTGGTGTACACGAGGTGGGCGGTGATGCTCAGGGAGTACCCGTTGGCACAAGCCTTCACCCTGGAGCTCTTCAGGGGCAGAGCCTCCCAGGAGGAGAGCGCGTACAGACCCGGCATGGTCCCTCGGCGTGGCTGCGGGCGGCAGGCACTGGGCATGGGGTCTGGTGGGAAGGGGCTCGCACTCACCAGCCCTCCCGTCCCCCCAGAGGGACAGGACACATGGACCCAAACCCGAGTGTCTGTTCTGGAAACCAGGTCTGGAGCCGAACCTCAGCCCCCTGGAGCCATGGGAGCCCACGGGCAAGCAGGGATTCCTAGGTGCGATGGATAGCCACACGTGTCCCCGTCTCTTGGCCACCCCAAAGCAGCTTGGTGGCTGTAGGGCCTCCCCAGACCGTCTCCCACACTGGCTGGGAGAGGAGCATCTGCTGCTGCCATCTCCATCCACCCACAAAGGTTACCAGGGTAATTAGTTTAAAAAAAAAAAAAAGATGCGAGAGAAGCCCACAGCGTAACTAGGACAAAACAGAGTGTGGTGTTTGCTGGGGGTTTAATAATTAACAACAAGGTCAACACTGCACTGAAGAGTGGCATGGAGGGAAGGCTCTGCATGGAGGGACGATGCTCTCTGCCTCGGGGCAGAGAACGCTCGGTACAGGGATGCACGCGTGTGGCCACGGGAAGAGGCTGCTCGGGATGCTTCGCAGCCAGGGCACCAACCCGCTGCGGGAAAACACCCGGGAGCAGCATCCCAAACTACTGCCCGGAGCCAAGACATCCCTCCAACATCTCCTCATCCCCTGCACCCCCACATCGCATCCCCTGCCTGCCCCAAGCATCTGCTACCAAGCAGCAGCATCGTGCTGCGGGCTTCAGTGTGTGGCAAGGACAAGGCCAGGTACAAGCAAACCATCTGGTCCCCCCGCTCCGGTGGCCTTCGCCCCGGGAACAGCTCGTGTGGGCATCAGTAACGCGAGGCTGAGTGCCCTCGGCCAAAGGGTGCCTCTGCCAGAGCATCCTTGGAAATAGAGCAGGGCTGGACCTTGGGGGCAGAGCCAAGCGCGGGGCTTGGAGCCCCCAGGCAGCGCAGGGGTGTGTTAGCAACGTGGCTGCATCCCCGGAAAACGAGTCCATCACGCCGGAGGCGAGCTGAGCACCCGCCGGGTTGGCTTCCTTGGGGCGATGCTGGCAGGTCCCGGTCACCCCACCACTCCTCACCACCTCCAGCCCCACGCGCAGGGTGCCCCAGCCTGCTCTCCCAGTGCACAAGGGCGCACAGGGGTCCCCCACAGCCCCATCCTCCTGCCACCGCCGGGAACATCACCAGCCGGGTCCTGCTCTGCCCACAGCACCCAGCCGGGCTCTGGGGACCGGGACACCCCCAGCCCAGCTGCCTCGAGTCATTAGAGATGGATTTCACCCCAAAGCCCTTCCATTTGTTCCCAAGGCACCCGGCTCAATGCTCAGCAACGCGCCTGCTATTTGCCGTGCCGCCCATTGGCCAGGGCACGCCGGCTTGTTTACCTGGGCTTACAGGAGAAGCTGTCCCGGCTGCTTTTTATCACTTCTCTCTGCATTTACACTCCCAGGGTAAACAGGGCCCATCTGGCCCTGCTGCGCTTCCCGCAGGCTGCTCTAAGCCCCGAGGTAATGAATAAAACCAGACCCGCAGGTCCTCGCCCTGGCCTCAGCCCCCGGAGCAGCAAGTTGTCCCCACGGCATCGCCAGCAGGTCCCCGCTGCCCACTGCCAGCACCTTGGCAGCCCCTTCCTCACCCTCCCTGCCCACGGAGCGGTGCTGAACGCTGCGTTAAGGCAAGAAGGAGCTCACCCCTAGGGCTGGATAACTTCGTGTTTCTCTTTTCCCCTGCGAGCAGGAGGACTTTTTCTAGGCAGGCTCCTGCTGAAAGCTCAGCGTGCGCGGTGCCCGAGCTCACAGGGCTGCTGACAGCGGCCTGTAAAACTGTCAGAGCTTCACCTGCTGCACCGACGGCTGCCTGGTCAGGGACAAGGGTGAGTTCAGCCCGGACATGGACGAACCCAGCGGAAATTTCCACTCAAGATGAGCGGTGACAGTGGCACATGCCTGTGAACGAGCAGGATGGAGGGGCCGGGTCCTGAGCCCCTGCGGCAGCACCCCTGGCCGATCGCTTCACTTGCTGCTTGCGGGCGCTGCCCCGTGCATCCCTGCTGCCGGCACCTCCCCTGTCTGCGGGGCAGCCCCGCATCGCTCAGCCGGGACGTGAGGCCACGGGAGCAGGATCTGTCCCAGCACCGCTGCTGGAGCGGGGAGGAGGCCACGGAGGCAGCGGGTGACAGCGCTGCTGCCTGCGGGGCACGCCGCTTTGCAGAGAGCCCAGAGAGGAGCGGAAGGGAATGGGATTTCCCCAGAGGCTGCAGGCAAAGGGCACGGGCGAGGGGCTGCCCGGCACCACGCTCGGCTGGGCTGCCCCCAGCCCTGACCCCAGCCCCCGGAGCTCTCCTCACAGCTTTTGAAGCTGGAAAGTCTGAGTGGAGCAGAGCCCGGTGCGCACACGTGCATGCAGGCACACGCACCGTGTCCAGGACCACAGCCCCAGGCAGAGATGCTGCCCCCCCTCAAAGCCCCATGCCCACAGCAGCACACGGTTCCTGGCCACGTTGCTGCTGGCTCAAAGCTCCCTCCTGTCCTCCCCCAGCCCTGCCACCCTCTCTGTCCCGTGCTGCTCCTCTCACCTCCCCCGACCCACTAAAAACCCTGGAAAACTGCAGCCCAGTGCCAGGGAACAGGAGTTACTTCCCTTCAATGCACCTCAACACAGGCACCCCCAGAAAATCACCCCAGCCCCATGGATCCCCCCAGCATGGGGACATGCCAGCAGGGCAGCCCTGCAAAAGGGTCCCACTGCTCCCGCGGCCGTGGGGCGTTTACGGCGTAGCCCAAGGAGGGATCGCTGGTGCCCTGGGGCACGCTCCCCGCAGTTATTAAAGCCAGCGGTGTCGGGTCCCAGTGGGGCGGCGATTTCAGCACTTTCACGGCCCCACTGCCTGGTTCCCCGCTCTCACCCCTCCTGCGATCCAGGGCTGCCCCACAAGCATCTTGTGTGAACCTGGGGCACCCCTATCCCCCCCTGCCCCAGGCCTTACCTGGAGGACGAGGATGACACAGGGGCTGCGGGCTCAGCACCCAGGGGAGCTGTATGGAGCCTCTGCCCAGGGGGGTTCCCTGCCCTTCGGCTGGGGTCCGCACACCCAGGGACGAGCGGTGCCGCCGCCGCCCCTCCTGCTGCAGGCTCCTGCTCTGGCACCGGCTCCTTCACCGCCGCCGCTCCATCCCCGCTCCCTGTGCCAGCAGCCAGAGCTGCTCCAAGCCCAGCCTCGTTAAAGAGACATGATCCCCGCTACGGCAGCCCCGGGGAGGGCTGGGGGACACGCTCGTGCGTGGCACCAGGGGGTTCTCAGGGGGTGGCCAAGGGGACCAGGCACGGGTGGGTGTCACGCAGCGGTGAAGCCGAGCATCCGCCCCAAACGCAGACACCCCAGGGACCCACCAGAGCTGTGCCACGGTGAAATCCCAGCCCTGAAGAAGAGCAGGAAAAAAAAAGGGGGGATGGGAGCTCAGACTTTGGGTGAAAAGTGTGACAAAATGCTCGCTGGGGAGGGTGCAGACGGCTGGGAGATGCTGGCACAGCCGGGACACATCTGCTGGAAGGGAGATCCTGGTGAGCCCAGACTGGGGCGCTAGGAATCCCTCAGCCACCACTGCCTGAGCAGGACTGGGTGAAAAAACAGCAGATTTGGGGCTAATCCCTGCACTGCCTCTTCCAGACAGCTCCCTCCCCGTGCTGCTATAGATAGGGCTGTGCTGCCGCTGCACTTTTTATAGAGCATGCATGGGGGAGGCACCGTCCTCTCGTGCACCACCAAACCCACCGTTGCAGCCGCACCAAATCCAGAGCAGAGCTGAGCTGAACAGGCACAGAGCAGGTGGCGGCAGGACGGGCAGCCCCTGGTCCTCGGCAGCAGGTGATTTCGGAGCAGCAGTGGGGCAGAGCATCGGCTGGATCTCACCCCCAAGCCGGCACAGGCTTCGGATCCTCGGCACTGAATTTGGAGGTGATGGCAGAAGTAGCAAAGGATGAAAATCTCCACGGAAGACGCCTTTTGCTGCACGTGGTACCGCAGGGCATGCTTCCTCCTCCTGGCTCGTTACACTGCACTTTAGGCAACACAATTATCTGGTGGAGAGGCACTCTGCGGGTCCCCTGGGTGCCTGTAAGAGTGCACCGAGCCATTCCCTTCCCCTGCGCTGGATGCTCCAGCACGCTGCCTCCTCTCCCTGTGCTGCACAGCATTGAAGTGTGCTGCTGCTCTGCTTCCCTGTCATCTATGGCTGCGGTGCAAGGAGGCTAACCCATACATTTCCCCATACACATACCAGATGCCACCTCGGCGAGCTGCTGAAGGCACAACGCGCCCTGCAGCGCATCCATGCAGCCTGCAGCGTGCACAAGGCTCCCGCTCCCATGGCAAGCACTGTGACCGTTCCAGCGCCGGCAAGAAAAAAACGCAAGCTTTGATTTTTCTCTGAGATATTGTTTCTAGGCCAAAGCGACGCTAAGAAAAGCTTCCAAACGCGAGCGCTGGGCTGGTGCCACCAACTGGGGTGATACGGGGCTCGGGCGGTGTCAGATGCTGCCTGCAGCCCCCGGTTTTCCAGCAGGTGAGTGAATGCAGCCATGCCAGGGTCAGGGATGCGGTGGTGCCTCCCAAGCCGGCCAGCAGCCCCGGGGAGAGGCAGGCTGCCCCCATCCCACCCCGCACAGTGCTCACACCGGTGCAAAACAACAGGCGTGCACTCCCTGTTCTGCACAGTCACTGCTTCGCTACAGCAGCGCGCTGCAGCCACAGAGCAAGCCCTCGCTGCTGGAAATAGAGCTGCAAGAGCTCGGTGTTGCTTTAGTGCAGCGCGGAGCCGAGCTGCGAGTTAAACCCTGCAAACGCACGCCCGAGTGGGTCCAGCAGCTCTGCTGAGCGCCCGCATGCCCAGGTCCAGCCGGCGGCTTCCCAGGAAGACCAAACCAAGGCAGAGCCCCGACCTGGGCACTTGTCCCCGAATCACCTCGTCCTGGGTTTAACGAGCTGAGTTACCACCCAGAGATAGGGCCGGCCAGAGGGAGCGCTGACTGCAAAGCTCTCACAGGTGCTGTCGGGTCCTAAGCCGCTGATAAGCCCTGCAAATTTGGGGCTATCAGAGGAAATAGCCCAAAGGCTGAGGAGATGCCGGCCCTCAGGCTGCGAGTGGCCGTGCTCAGCACAGCTGCGGCTCCTCGGGCCCAGGCGACCGCTGCAAGCGAGGGGCTCTTGCCATGGGGTCGAGGGGCAGTGGTGCCCCGGTGCCTGTAGTATTCCAGGCCAAAATCAAGCGTGCCTCTGTTCGCCCTGCGCGAGGTCGCCCTGCCCAGCCGCAGGGAGCTACGAGGAGGCTGGAGCGAGGAGCCAGCGGGAACGGGAACATGAGCAAGGAGAAAGATCGATGCTGGCGGCGGCGGGGGGCCCTGGGGAAGGGCCCGAGGAGGATGCCGAGGTTTGCATCTTCCCGGGCCGAGCCTACCCGCCCCCGGTGCTCGCACGGGCAGAGCAGGGCTGACATAGGGGGGGGCTTCTGGGTTCCCCCCCTCCGCAGCTGGAGGACAACGGGGGCTGGGGGGGGGGCGCAGGGTCGGGCCCGGGCAGCTGGGGGCAGCCGTGCTCCAGCGGCGCCGCGGCTCCCCCTTAACCCC
>VXAA01003770.1:331395-341773 GCA_013399115.1 Anseranas semipalmata | reverse complement strand
AAAAAAAAAAAGCCCCGCAGACCCCAAGGACAGGAGGGCACCACACACGTAGCGTTCTGCTTTTATTTACACCGCAACCTCCGTGCCGGCGGGCGGGCAGCTCCCCAGGGCCCGCTGGCACCCCGCTGCGTGGCACCCGCCTGGGAGGACGAGGCGAGGGGGTGCAGGTGCAAGGGCAGGGTACCCCAGGGTGGCACACGGGCGAGCCCCGGGGCGAGGACAGGCAAAGCGAACCCTCGTCCCCGTGCTTCCAGGGGCCGGGGAAGAGGCTGGGGTCACTTGTAGCAGCAAAGGCCTCACTTCCCGCCCGGGCAGCGGAGGGGACGGGAGCGTATGAGAGCCGGGGAGAGAAACACCGTGTGGGAATCTGACCAGTGCGCGCCAGTTAAACAGAAAAGAAAGAAAAAGGCAGAGGGGGGTAAGCGAAGAAAGGAGAATAGCTCCTCTCCTGCCCTTCCGAGCACAGAGTTACAACCGGGGTGGGGGGACACCTCCTTTCCTCATCCCAGCGAAGCAGCAGCTCCAGGCACAGCCCTGGCGCGGAGCACCGGGCAGGCAGTGCCCGCGAGGAGCAGCGCCCGCGCCTCCCGGTCCCTCGCTGTCCTTGCACCGGCGGCCAGGCAGAAGGGCAGAGCGGGGGCCGCCCGCGCCCGGGAGGGGAGAGCAGTTCGGGTGGCAGTTCGGTGGCATGGTGGTGTCCGTGCCGCGTCCCCGGCGCTGTGCCAGGCACAGCGCGGCTGGAGGCTGCAGCGCCTGAAGCCTCGCGCTCCAGCCCCCTCGGGCTTTTCCTTATAGGAAACCCTCCTTCCGGAACTGCTCCTTCAGGATGTCTCTGTACTGGTCGAAGCCGCCCTCGATGCGGGTGACAGTGGCGTTCTCGCACACCCACAGCTCCTGGCACACCAAGCGGATGAAGCACTCGTCATGGGACACCAGAATTATACCGCCCTGTGAACACACCAGGAGGAAAAAAGGAACTGAGCGGACCACAAAGCAGGGCCCTGGCACTGGTGGCAGGGGACCCGGCCATGGTCCTCTGTGCGCACCCAGCCAGCGCACAGGACTTGAGGTTTCCATCCACACCGGGGGAAACACACTGGTACTTCACAGGTAGCCATGAATCCCAGCCGAGCCCGGGGGCCGGACTTTCCTGCCTTCAGCAGGGATGGACAGATCTCGTACAGAGGAGGCACGTGCACTTAGCTTCTCTTCTCTGAGGGCAAGTGCAGGGTTTGCCACTGCTCGCCAGACAAGCTTTGGGGATGGAAATTCCAGGTGGAGGCAATGACAGTCAAAAGGTGGCAGGACAAGACCCTGAGTAACCTCAATTAAGCTTTTCTTTCACAGGAAAACTGACCCAACTGGGGCAGCTATAAAAGAGCAAGAACCAGGTTCATCACAGCGCTACCTGGAGGCTGAGCCTTTGGAGATCAAGCCATAAAAATGTGCGTAAGGAAGAGCCCAAGGTGAGGGCCCCAAGGCAGGGCTGGGCACCGCAAGCAGCACACAGCAGCACTTGAGCGGTCACAGCCTGTAGGTGGCTGGCCAAGATGGGTGACAAGCTGCTCTCTGGCTTGCTCTTGCCTCTCTCAGTCACTCCTAGCCAACGTCAACAAGTGACACAAACCACCAGGACAGACAGCTAAGGCAGAAATGCGACCGACTTCCCACCACATCTCCTGGACTTGAAGCCACCATTGGCATTTTAAGGCTACTTCTGGCTGAAATACTGAGTCACCCAAGCTGGAGGCTGCAGGGAGCGTTAGAAAAATGGGAGGTCTCACCTATGAAGCCTTACCCGGAACTTATTCAGTGCCTTTGCCAGTGCCTCAATGGTCTCCATGTCCAGGTGATTTGTTGGCTCATCCAGGATGTAGAAGTTTGGACTGGAAGAGAAGACAACTCTGAGCGCTGCACCGGAACAGGCTCAGGCTGAGCCCGCACCCCTGTGCACTGCAGGGACCTCCACGCAGGGAGGAGTCCAGGCCATGGCCTTAGCCACTTCAAGTCACAGCCACCGGCACTGCATGACCCCAGGATCTGTGCTGCCCGGCTCCACGGACACCCTGTGAGCTCAAGGCAGCAGGAGAAAGCCGCCTGCCTCCTTCCACATGGTCCCCACCGGGTGACAATCTCCCTCCCCACAAAAGTCCCAAAGATTAGGCTTCTGCAGAGCAGTGGAAGGCCCTCGGATGCCTGCCTTCCTCTCGGTGAAGCAGGCTCCAGGGATGCAGCCATGCAAAAATTACCAGCATCTGGGAGAGAATTACCAGGACATAGTCATCTGGGCAAAGGCCACCCGACTCTTCTGACCTCCAGACAGGCTGGCCACCGGGCGCACGGCCAGCTCCCCCGAGACGCCGTAGCTCCCCAGCTGATGCCGGTACTCCTCCTCCGTCTTCCCTGCAGGAGCGTGGCACAACACAGCTATGGCACACGAGCACCCCAGAGCCTCGGGGCCAGCTGGCACTTGACGCCGTGCCCTCGGCCCGCATCAAGGCTGGGCAGCCGCATGACGCTGGCGTGGCAGGGGAGGAATTTGGCAGCTGCTTGGAGGCAGTGCCCGAGCAGAAGGTTTGTGTGGAAAATCTGACTGACACAATCAGGACAGGGGCTTCGGGGAGGTCGGTTGTGACTGACTCCGAGTGACACTGCCCTGACCTCCTCGTCGCCAAGTCACGTAATGTCACGTCAAGTTGTGGAGAGGGGAGCTGGAGGTTTTGGGAGGTGGGAGAAAGGAGGGCCAGGTGCTTGTCCTGTGACTGGCAGGGAAGTCACAGCAAAGCGAATCATCTACCTCTGAAACATGGCTACAGTGGAGCACCAGCCCAAGATCTGCTGGCCACAGAGCTCCTGTCAGACTGACTACCCCTGCTGCTGCACTGAGCTGCAAAACCGGCTTAGCTACTCAAGGCTGGTATCCTGAACTCATGCTCAACGTGAAGAGTTAACCCAGAGCAGAAGGCATCCCTTAAGCACTGGAGTGACAGAGCCTTCTGCCCAGGGACCACGGCCACGGAACAAATCACTCTGTGCTTGGCAGAGGAGACGTCAGTGGCCCAGACCTCCTCCCATCTCCAAAACCCACCTGGGAACTTCCTTGCCAGCAACTCTACAGCACTGATGTTCAAGTCCAGTTGATCCACATGGTGCTGGCTGAAATAGCCAATCTTTAGGTTTCTGCAGAATGAGAAGAGATGGGGAGCTGGCACCAGGCCCTGTAACCACAGCACTCCCAGCTGCAGCTACAGGAAGGGGGCACATGAGCGGGCGCGCAGCTCCCATCCCATCACTAAGGCAGCCATCACTCCAAAGCACAGCCCAGAAGCCCTCCAACCACACCATTTCTCCCAGTCCCCCACCCCTTCCTACCAGGTACCTGTGAGCATGTCTGATCCCTCGGACTGGTGCCAGCTCCCCCATTAAGATCTTTAGCATCGTCGACTTGCCAGCTCCGTTTTCCCCAACCTAGAGAAGCAGCAGGAGCATTGGAGAACATGAAACCCATGAAGGTACCTCGGAGAGGGGGGCAGTGATCAGGGAATTTCAGCTCTCTTGGACGATCAAGCAGTGTAAGGGGGCAGGATGAGAGCCTAGCCAGTGGCTCCAGCTACCTGGAAGCTGCATTTTTATCACTGATGCACAGACAGCACTGCTGGAGTATGTTCCCCCCGAACCCTTGAGCCTAAGGATTACCTGGTCCCAGCCTCACTGGCAAGCACACAGCATCTCTCTGCTGCCCTATCCAGTGTAGCCAGAGCCCACGCTACATGCTCCTGCCTTCAGCTAACACGGAGTTACAGAGAAGATGGAACCAGTTACTTCTCAGAGGTGCCCAGTGAAAGGATACAGGGCAACACGCACAAGTCACAAATTCTAATTGGCATTAGAAAAAAAAGTTCCTCAAAATGAGGATGATCAAATGGTGCAACAGGACCCAGAGGAATGGGAGAAATAATCCTCCCTGGAGACATCCAAAATTCAACTGGACAAGGACCTGAGCAACCTGACCTAACATCAAAGCTGGCCCTGCTTTGAGCAGGGAGTTGGAGCAGAGACCTCCCAAGGCTCCTGGTAGCCACTGTTATTCTGCAATCCCACCTACCACACAGATGCGGGACTCCAGGTCAGCAGAGACAGAGAGGGAACGAAAGATGTAGTGACTTGGGT
This sequence comes from Anseranas semipalmata, assembly GCA_013399115.1. Taxonomy (NCBI): domain Eukaryota; kingdom Metazoa; phylum Chordata; class Aves; order Anseriformes; family Anseranatidae; genus Anseranas; species Anseranas semipalmata. The sequence continues at coordinate 337,603 of VXAA01003770.1, read as the reverse complement.
CGTAACAGAAGTCTACTTCATCTAGCTGCAGGATAGGGGGGGAGAACTTCTCAAAGCCATCGGGGAACCTGGGAAGACAGAAAGAGGTAAGAGATGGCCAGGAACTTCAGAGGCCCTGCTTCCAGCCCCCCTGGAACAACCGCTGCAAACCCCCAGGTGGCAAAGGGGGCTGCCGACCATGCAGGGCCTCTGGGAAGGACAGTCATGAGGAGGGGACACTGGTTGGCAGCCTTGGCCCCAGGAGGGAACCCAGCCTGAACGTGGGGACCCGTCCAGACTGCATGTCAGAGGAGAAGCAGTGGTTATCCCAGCTGGGACAGGACCCAGGGGGAGCTCAGGTCAGAAGGGGAGCCAGGTCCCTTCCAAGCAAGGGCTCAGGGGACACTTACTTCATCATCACCTCAGACTCCTTGTCCACAGGTTTCAGCTCTGGCCTGCAAGAAGGAAAAACATGTAACTGAGGTGCCTTGCACTGTCCCCACACCAGAAGCCCAGACAGACACTTCAGCTCTGCAAAGCCTTATCCTAGCCAAAGCCTCTGGACCAGAGACAGAGCTCCCGAAGTCCAAACCACCCCCATCCCTCCAGATACACAGCGTCTTCCAGGTTCCCTAGGGACCACCAGGGAACATCCGTTTCTTCCCATAAGCGCTGCCCCCTCCCCGCCTCCAGAGAGGAGTAGGATGGACACTCACAGCTTCTCCAACAGCTTGAGCTTGCTCTGCACTTGGGACGCCCGGTTTGCGTTGTAGCGAAAGCGGTCGATGAAAACCTACAAGTGACAAAAGCATCAGAGAACCCCAGGGCCCGTTCAGCCACAGCCACCCCACTGCTGCTAAGCCTTCTGCAACACCAGAGCCACAGCCACAGGTCATTGCAAGACTGAACAGCAATGAAAACTCCAAGAGCAGGGCAGCTTGGGAGGTTCACTAGAAGCATGGAGAAAGGGGAAAGGCTGGGATAAGAGTGTCACGGCACTACTGGTTTCTCCTAGTACCTGGATATGCTCGCGGTACTGCTGCTGCGCTTCGTACTCTCGCTGCTGGTTCTTCAGTCGCTCTTCCTTGGTCTTCATGAAGTTCTCAAAGTCCCCACGGTACGCGTCCAGCCGCTGTGAGTGCAGGTGGATGATGTCTGTGGCCACCGCGTTCAGGAAGTTCCTGTCGTGGGACACCACGAGGATGGTCGACTGCCAGGTCTGGAGGAGACAGCAAGAGGGAGACCTGAGGGAGCCTGAGTGTCATCAAGCCAGAGCACAGGGCTTGGTCCTACCACCCAGCGAGGCAGGACACCAGCCTGGGAGGCTGTCCCCATCCCCTGGCTGGCAAGTGCAGCCCCAGGCTGGAGCCCCTACACTGCACAGCAGCTGTGACCAAGCCTCGCTCTGCCCCATGCCACCCCCTACCTGCAGGTAATTCTCGAGCCACAAAATGGCCCTCACGTCCAGCATGTTTGTTGGCTCTGAGGGAAAAGAAAGAGGCACTGAGGTCAGGAGGGATTAGGATGGTTGGATTACACTTTTTCACACAGGAAAGACTAGTGATCAGCCGAGGTGGCTGCCAAGCAGGTTTCCCAGCTGAGGATGGCTCCATGCCATCCCCGGGGAGCACTGACAACCCGGCGAGCGCCGGCCCTGTCACGCAGGGCTATTTTGAGCAGGCTGCTAAAGGCCATGCTGCGTTCCCAACCCAGCAAGGGCACGGGCAGGCCCAGCAGCAGGGTTAGAGGTGACTCGTGATATCGACTTACCATCCAGCAGCAGGAGATCTGGCCTAGGGAAAACAAGACACCGGCATCAGAAGCAAAAAGAGCACAGGGTCAACACAGAGCACGTTGCATCACACATACAGAGCTGTGATGCCTTGAAAGCTCCCCACCCCGAGAGGCTGAGTCGAGAGGACCGCCAGGCAGCCCCCCTGCCCCTTGCAGCATGGACAGCAAGGAGGGTTAACCCCCTGGCACGAACACCTGGACACCAACCTGGCAAACAGGGCTCTGGCTAAGGCCAGTCTCATTCTCCAGCCTCCAGAAAATTCTCTGAGAAGAGAAAAGGTTGTAGAGAGGGGTCACAGTTTAATCAGAACAACTCTGCCTGCCAGGCTCCCTGCTCCCCCGCAGCCCTTTTCGCTCTGCTGTCACCCACAGACGGCTCGTCCCTGCAGAGATCGCAGGCACAGCACAAGCCCTGTCAGGCTCAGCTCCACCGCGGACCAGCAGGCAGCTGGCCTGGCACCCCCAGAGCAGGAGACCGCAGCAGCAGGGCAGGAACAGCCCCTTGGCTTTCCCATCGGGCCCCCTCCAGTGGTTACAGCCACAGCAGCATCTGGGGGTTCGCTAGGGGAGAGATAACCCTGCTCCCCACCAGGGCTGGGGCAGCTTCTCCCCAGACCCATTAAAGTCTCGATGCCCAGTGCCTGGAGACTTACTTGGTTGTCTGTTGTTGCATTTTCGCGTTAAAGCCCAGCCCAGCGAGAATGACAGACGCCCTGGGGAAAAGGGGAAAGAACTGGAACGCAGATACACCATCCATCTACAGAGCACAGTCTGAAGTCCCAGACTCACAGTCACCATGGAGACTCTGCTATATAGTTTAAGGCCATCCTGGTGCAGGAAAACTTCCCTACATGCCCAAGAGCAGAGTTTGGCTGGGAAATGCAGCCCAGCAGGGCACTGCATCCACATGAAGTCCCAGGAGATTCGCAAGAAGCTTTCATCTCTTTGGCCAAGAAGAGAGTCACTACCACCAACATCCCAGAAATGTTCCCCAGGCACCAGGAACCTGGGGAGGTCCAAGAGGAGCAGCAGCAACAATGCAAGCCATTTGGCCAAAAGAAAAAAAACACCACTTCCGGGGGCTTGACTACTCCTAACCCAAAAGAGCTGTGACAAAAGAAGAGACAAGAACAGCAGCAGGGAAAGCCCCTGTCCCCACATGTTGGATCCCAGGCCCGCAGCATTACCCTTCCAACCGCCAAACCACATCTCGCCATGCCAGCAGGCAGCGGTGCCTGCAGGGCTGTCTCACCTTGCTGGGGCCTTGTCTGCCTCAATCTCCTCCAGCTTCGCGTAGATCTCCGACAGCCTGGCACCTTCCGTCCCTTCTCCCCTGGAGCAGAGCAAAGAGGAGCACGTAGGATGGACTGGGGTCAGGGTCTGAGCACTGAGGGAGGCAGATCTCCCCGAGCAAGGCGCAAGTCCAGCCCTGCTGGAGCCCTCCATTTGAAGGGAAAGATCTCAGAACAAGACCTCACGGTCAAGAGGCTGTAGAAGGGCTGGAAATCCAGCGATATCTCACCTGCCAGCATTAACCTTGGCTGTCAGATACTTTTCCTCCCGTAGCAGGCTCTCACGAGTGGTGTCACACTCCAGCACACTCTGCAGGGCTGGCGTCTCGTCCCCCGCCACCTCCTGTTCCACGTGGAGGATGCTTATGTGTGAGGGGATGCGCAGGCTCCGGCTGGCGATCATCTTCAGCAGCGTGGTCTTCCCCAGCCCGTTCCTGCCCACCAGCCCGTATCGCCGTCCAAATGCCAGGTTCAGGTCTGCTCCCGCCAGTAGGACACTAGAGGATGGGAACAGACAGCTACCTGCTCAGCCGGTCCCATGGAGAGAGAGGCAACCGGCAGCCACCTGCCCCAGCATCTTTCAGGCTGTGCTGGGGCCAAGCAACCATCACAGACTTCTCCTGCCTAAAGTCAGCAGGAACAGGTGCCCACCTGGACTCCTGACCCTTCCCACAGCCTCCGTCATTCCTGACCACTCTCCAATCCAGACCCCACCATGGTCTGAAACTACAGCCGGGGTCTGTCCCACCACCCCATCTGCACTCACCGCTCACCAAAGGAGACATCGAAGTTCTCGATGCGTACATCATACGACTTGTTCTTCCCTGATGACTCCATGCGAGTCTCCTTCTTGCTGGCAGCTTGGCTGGCAGTTGCCTCCTCAAGGACCCTACAGGCAGGCAGAACACAGAGAAAGGGGCTCAACAGGAAAGTTCAGTACAATCAGATCTCAGCCACGCTCAGCAGAGCAGGCTGGGGGTGTTGGAGGCACCCTCCGTACTCACAGAGGGCCAGATGACTTTGTGGAATCCCGCTCCATCCTCTTCTCCTGCTTGGCTTTCAGCCTGGCTTCTGCCTTCTCCAGTTTCTTGGCATCCACCATCTGGGGCACAAAGAATAGAGTTTACAGAGAGAGCATCTTCAGCATAAAGCCCCAAAAACCCAACTCCAAGAGAAAGGAGATCGATTAGTCCCTCATGCCTGGAAGGAAGGGAGAGCAGGAGGAAGACAGGGGAACTGGGACAGACTCAAGTGCATTTTAAGGAAGCTAATCAGGCCAGGAAGTCACTTCAGGAATGAAGTCCTAAATCAACTGTTTATATACAATGGTTCTGCCTCAGCAAGCAAGGGGTTTGGCCGATACGCTCTTCCCCACGGCCAGTTTCTCTAGTTTCAGGGACCTGGGTCAGCTGAGGCACTTCAACAACCACCTGCTATCCCGATGCCTCCTCCACTACACCCTACACCCACCCCAGCCCTAGACCATTAAGCATTTCCCCTCCCTGGCATGTTAAACTTTAGCCAGTTCGGAACTAACTCAGGTTACACAGTGGATCAATCAAGACAGAGCCAAAAAGCGTTTAATTAAATCTGAAGGCAAGAAGAAGCCAAGCGTTTTAACCTGGCCTCTGGTCTTCGCGAGGCTCTCAGCCCACTCCAGCTTACTCCTGCGTCAAGTCAAATACTTGTGGCTGACCAAGAACACTCCTAGGTATTTCTAGGCAACTCTGTAGCCACCGGAGCACGTTACAGACCTGCACGCTACACTGAAGAGCGTCTTGTTACTGCAGCTGCGGCCCAGGACCTACAGATAGGTTAAATCACTCTGTAAACGATACTGAGCTCCCTCAATCTCCCAGTAAGACGTTTCCTCCAAAACTTGAGAGGCCTCCTGAGGCCTTCTCTGAATCTTTTCCAATTTTTCTGAAAATCCTTTCTGAGTTGCAGACACGGGAGCCAGACAGTGAACCCAGGAGCAACAACTCCAGTGCCAAAACCAGCAACAGCTGCCAGCTCTCTCTTAAGACTGCCATTCAGACACGCGGGGATCACGTTAGGTCTCAGCCTCCAAGCCAGCAGTTCTTGTGCTCAACATGTAACCCCAGGGAGGGAGAGCAACAGACCACCCAGTAGAGACACTGCCCGCCCTGTACAGCTACCGCCGTCCTGGCTTTGTAGATGCACAGTTCTCCTCGTACCCAACCTTGGCACAGCCAATGCAGAGGGCATCCCGGGTCGCTCCTGAGCAGCTACACATTTCATTGGCAAGGATTTCCTGCACGTCACAGAGCATAACTACTTCCAAACTTTTCCGCTCTCAATCTTACTTCTCAAACCATGACAACCCACGGCCGCTTTTAAAGCCAGGATTGCAACCTCCCCGCGGCAGCTTTCTGGAAACAGCAGCTCCATGCTAACTCCCCAGCTGTAACATCCTGACATCTGATCACTACCCAGGGCTTCATCTCTCATCAAATGCAATAAACTCATCCTGTACATCCCCATTTCTCAATCACAAGTCTTGCTGTAGAAGCCAAAGTCCCTCACGAAGTTAGGGAAGCTGCACTCTGAGCACCACAACCACGCTTTGAAGCTCATTAAGAAGCTACAGCAAAACAGATCTTGTCAAATTAAGAAGCTGTTAACTCCGCTTACCGACGTCTGGCCTCTCTTCAGCAGCAGCCCCGGCAACAGGTCCACGCTGGCATCTGCAAGGAGACGCTCGGTGAGCGCGTGCTGCGGGGAGGCTCCACCAGGCGCTGCCTTGGCGGCTGCCCCTCTCCGACAGGACAAAGGACGGCTCCTGCCCTTCCCCACCAGCGCAGCCCTGCGGGCAGCCAGGCGCTGCCGGTGACAGCTGAGCAGCAGGAAGAGAAAGAGGGGCGAGAGGAGCCCGGGTGCCACTCACCGTATCCGTCCGTGATCTGGGAGAGCTGGATGGGGGCGTCCAGCAGCACCTGGCTGCACCGCTGGGCACGGCCCTCGTCCCTGCGAGAGAGGAGGAGGAGGAGGAGGAGGAAGGGGTGAGCGGGGCCGGGGGCGAGGGGCCGGGGCCGGGGCGACGCTTACAGCTGCAGGGTGTTGAAGAGGCGCTGGCAGACCTCGCGGATGGCTCCCTCGTCCTTGCCGTCCCGCGACACCTC
>VXAA01003770.1:301419-331010 GCA_013399115.1 Anseranas semipalmata | reverse complement strand
GGGGGGCTGCAGGGGTCGTACCTGCGCACCGAGCAGGGCATGTAGACATGTGTACATATGTGTACGTGTGTGTATGTTAAACGCAAGTGAAGTTTCAGCTCCCAGCCGTCCTGCAGCACGGCCACTACTGCCTTTTTTCCCCAGACGCACAGGAGCAGAGGCCCAGAGACGAGGAGCAGGCACGTAGGCAGGCCCCCGGGGCAGAGCTGTGCCCATGCTCAGGCACGCAGCACAGCGCTCCTCGCCCCCAGCCACCAAAAGCCAAGGGAAAAAGGGAAAACTTCAATTTCTCCAAGAGCCAGGCTGGGGCGGGGAAGGCCGGCCTGCAGGGAGCTGGACATGCGCTCCCCAGGGGGCAGCAAGGGTGGATTCAGCCCAGCTGCAGCTCCATGGAGCCAGGACCACCCTCCTCCCTTCCCAAGGGAGCTGCAGCTGTGGAAGCCACAGCTGGAAGCAAACCACTCATTCTTTTCCCCTCCTACCCCCAAAGGCAGCACAGAGCTGGGGAAGCAATAAAAGCAAGGCCCCGGAGCACAGCCCTGGCTCTTGTACCACAACTCCCAAAAAGCAGCACAGTTAGCCTTCTCCGTTCTACATACTTTATTAGATTCAGAGCTGGACAAATCACAAAGTGTACAAAATGGAGACCACACTACCAGAAGCAGGATTGTGGGTAGCAGCAGCATTCCTATGGCCCAGAAGCATTTGGTAGAAGTGGGAAGAGGGCAGGCTGGGGCAAGGAGCTCTTACTGCCAACTGCATTTTATATTCCAGAGGACAGACCCTGTTTACATCCTGACAGAGCTCAGCTGACCCACACTCCCTGGGACAGAGGGGCCGTATTTCCAATTCATTTGGAAAGGAAAGACTGGCTTAAGCCAGCAGCAGGTGGGGGTAAGTGCTCTAAGGACCCGAAATGCTGTGCCACCCACATACACACCAGCAAGAGTCTAAACCCTCATCCTTTTTTGGTCACAAACCTTCCCACAGCAGGACTCTATACTGAAGACTTTGCAAGAAATAGGAAGGTGGTGAGATCCAGTGAGCCCACCATCTCCTCTGGTGGAAGCCCAACAAACTCACCACCTCAGGCATCTCAGACTGGCCAGCAACATCTACCACAACAGCAATAGCTAGTACAGAAGCCAGGGTAACTTCAACTCAGATTTGTCCAGTCTATGTTTAGGTCTATTCTACGAGTACATATGCACAAGAACTTCAAAAATACTAGGATATGATGCAAGTAGTGAGACACCAACAGAAGAGAAGTTTAATGGTGGACATTGCCTAGAAAGATCACGAGAGGATGGGAGTTAGACTAGCCCTTCCCCACCCTGGGACAGGGAGCAGGAGGCTGACTGCACCTCCGCACAAGACCAGGTTCTGAACTTCAGCTGCAGCATGGGTGGTAACCACGCACAGGCAGGCGAGTCCGCTCCCAAGGTGAGCCACAGGGTCTTTCAATCTGCGTAGAGGGGCCAGGCAGATGTTCTCTGAATGTACTTGAAGACTGAGGAGACGTGGAGGATGGCTTGGAGAAGAGGGAGCCTGCCAGCCTGTTGGGGCTAGCATCTGGTCTCATAGATCCCACTCCTGCCAATGTACCTCACCCATTTTATCACATCATGGTCACTGTAGTTCAGCTTTGGCTCAAAGACTTTCAGGTAACGCACCTTCAGCCCAGAGGGCGCAAACGGGACCTATTGAGAAAGGGAAAGGCAACGGAGAGCATTGGAACAGAGGGAAGATGCTCTCCATACATGACAACCTGAGGACCCCGGGCTAAGCATCTAGAAATGGACACCAAGAGCCACCATTCCATTTCCCATTCCCTGCATGCATGGTGACAGACTCCAGTGGCTTTAAGGGCAGTTTTCTTCTGTTAGCTTTGCCACCTGGCTGGCCTCACATTAGGCAGAGCCGCACAGCAGCTTGGGACAGGGAGCACTCAGCACTGTGCAATTCCCATGTGGGCAGAAGGGACTGGACTGACAAAGCTTCTCTAAGGTTAGCTGCACCATGGAAGGCAGGCAGGGACTCACCTCAAAGTTCATGGAGATTGGGGGCCGAGCCCACTTCTTCTTGTCATTGGTGGGCAGCAGCTCGATCTCTGCACTGATCTGGGATTCCTTCATTCCAGCCATACGTTTTATCCTAACAGAGAAAAACCAAGAGTGAGGATGAGCCCAAATTTATTCTCCCCTTCCCTTCACTACACATGCTCAGTGCAGACAGGAGCACTGAACACTCTGCCTCCCCAGACCCTGCCCACACGGCACCCCTGACCAACATGCTCACTTACTTCCACACAATGGCATTCTCACTGGCCTTGTACTTCGCTTTCCCTTTCATGCAGATGACTTGCACTCCACTGGTATTGAGGGGCGTTGGGATCCGGACCTGGAAGGCAGAGTGTGGTGAGCAGGGAAACAGACTGTGCCATCTCACAGGAAGACTGCCTCCTCCCCGGTCTGGCCAAGGGGTCTGGGATAGCAGCTGCCCCACTCTCTTTCCCAGTCTCAGGGCCTAGAGATCATCAGCTCCCACAAGGCATCCTAGGCTAACTCCGATTTCTTACTTTGAAGTAAAGACAAACATTTTCAGACTCCACAACAGTCAGCAAGGGACAGGGCAGAGCTGTCCAGTTCAGGCTGCAGATGTGGAGCAAGAAACCTGACTAGGTCCAGGCAGATGAGCTCAGGCAGAAGGCGAGACTGGTGAGGGAGATCCAGTTGTGCCAGACTCTAAACAGCCTGACTTTGCAGCAGTAAGCCTCTCCCAGAAGGGGACTAAGCTACAAGTCTATCCTTCGCCTATCTTACACAGCTCATAGCCTGCTGCCTCGCATATCACGAGATCATGAAGACAGAAGAACATGAACTTTTCCTTGTGGCCAAGACATTAAGTGAACTGTTGCTGCAGGAATGAGCCCTCTACCAAGGGTGACTGTGCAACTGAAAACAGCTTCCACCTCCCTTCTCCATGGCATTTCCCTTCTACAGGGCAGCGGCATCACGTATCTGTGAGGCATTCAAGTTCACTTTAGTCCTGTACAAGCTTGAGGACTCATCTGTGAGGACACCACAGCAGGGGACAGAAGTAGACACATAATATGCCATAGCTTACCTCTATCTTCTGAGCCAGCAAGGAAGGTTTGAAATTTGATTTGATCACCACCTTCACTTCCAGCTTGGTCCGACCCACCTCCCGCACCAGGGGTATCACCCGGAAGGGAAGGATGATGTCCTTAGTGGTTCGGTATCTGCAGGTACAAAAGCAACAGCAAACTCTGAGAAGAGGTTAACTCCCTTAGGTTCTCAAATTGTACCACCTTCCTAAAGAGACAGACTGCACATAGGGAACAGCCTAGAAGCGTCAGCCAGAAAGGGAGCCATCCCAGAAGGAAGCAGCAGTAAGATCTGTGCTGCCCTAGGGCAGTGATAGCTTCTTGAATCCAAGTTTTATATCTGCTTCCTGCCAAATGACCCTGTTCATGGATACCAGTTTTCAGAACTTAAAAACAAAACAAAAACCAGATACAGCAGGCTAACAGGCTGGGAAAGAAAACCATGAAGCTAGGTTTCTACCACATCTGTAAAAGGATTTGTGGGACAATCTACAGGTTCCACTCTGAAAAGAAAGGGGGCAAGTGCATAGTTGTTAGGTGCTCAAGGGCTGAAAGTCCACCCAAGACCAGCAGCACTACTGTAGCAGCAAGCAGATGCCAACACCAGCCTGTTCACCCCCCGCCCCCAGACCCCCAAACGTACCTCATGAGCTCAAACTCTCCATCTGGTGGAATGAAGCTAATGCTCCTCTCAGAATCAAACTTGCTGAGCCTCACGCACTGGTGGAAAGTGCAGTCATCAATGGCGATTGACTGTTTGCCGCTAAAACACAAAACAGAGTTAAACAAGTGCAAGCTGCAGCCCTCGTATCTTTGTGCAAAGTCTGCTCAGGCAGAAACTATTCTACAGAGCATGTTGCCATCGCAGGTGTCCAGGTAATGGGGAGGCAGGGAGAGATTTAGGGGACAGCAGCCTCATGGTTCAGTCTTCCCTTGCTTTACCACCAAGGTCATATTTCAAGAAACTTGTTAGAAAGAATTCTCTCCCTCCTCTCCCCAGAGATGAGACCCTTCTGCACAGCCAGGGGAATATAATGCTTGGGTCTGCCTGCCAGCAGCACCTCAGTACTGCAAGGGCAACTCTGCTAGCCCAAGTCTTCTTGCAGCACAGTTCAAAGGAGAGAACACTTTCCTGTCCACAAAGCTATCCCACTGCCACACAGATAGGAGATGCTAAGTTTAGGGTCTTCCTGTTCAGAAATCTCTTCAGAGATGTTGATTTCCACAATGCTAGCAGGTGGTTTGATACCAGACAGAAGCGTCTATCCTCAGGCCAGCCTGGTAACCGATTTGCTGAGGACCAGAATACTATGCCACAAGTTAGCTTTTGCTTCACAAGAATCTACCCAGCTACTATCTGTGCATTTAGGTGCACTAGCCTAGCCTGACAGCACTCAGCTTGTGCTGGGTTCTAGTAGCAGGGAAGATATTCTCAGGGACAGGTCCTAAAGTTAGCTAAACACTCCTCTCGGCTACTGAGAGGGACCAGAAAATGAGAATTAGGTAGCAACAGAAGAGGCAGCTGTACAGAAAAGGTGCTGCAATGTAGTACTGGGACATCTAGGTTGCCTCAACTGCTACGAGCAACAGGGCAACTACGCAAGCATACAGAGATAGTATATGCAACACAGGCAGGTTCAGCTGTCCTAAGAGCCACCGCTACCTGCACAAATGGGAAGCAGACTTACCCCGGGCTGACTGGCTGTTTACGTAACCCAGTGGTGTAGTTTATGCTTTATAAGGAGGAGTTAGTCTTTCCTAAGCTGCTGCCCATATGACAATCAACATTAGCAGACTAGCTCCTTGGTTTCTTTGGAACACTGTTGGGAAAGCCCTGCTGCCTAGCACTAGCTCAGGTCTCAGACAGCATTACTCAGGGTTTGGCACTGTCACATGCCAGAAAACAAAAAGCAATGGCAGCAGCTGTTCCTTCTGGTCACCTCTGCTAAATGCTTCTGGACAGCGATATCTCCAACCTCTTGCCTACTAGAGAATCACAACTAGGGAGAACCACCCAGTAAGAATCCATGTCCATCCTGCTTCTGTAACTCAAGAAAACAGCACATTTACAGGTGAAAGCACTCGCAGTACGGAAACTCTGGGACAGTGTTGCTGACTCTTCAGAGACCTAAACAGATGATACTTTCACTAGGGTATTTCCCCACTGGGCAACCAGTTGAGGCTCATCCATTTTGTTAGCTAGATTCAGATACTAGAAAGACAGCTTAAAGGTGACAGTGAAGTGATAGCTCTTGGCTTGGTTCTGAGAGAAAAGGCAAATAGCAGCTCAGCTCCATTTACAGCAACCATCACGGAAAGTGTCCGAGGTCTGAGTTACATGCACAAGTCACACAAAGCAAGAGACAGGGCGGAGAGCAGAGTGCATACAGCTGAAGCAGATTATCTACCTTCCCAATTCACTGAGGGGGTCAGCAAAAAGAAAAAAAAGAAACACAGCTGAGTCACAAATGGTTAGTGGAAAAAAGTGGTAGTCCCTTTGCTTCTCTCTCTTCATCCCAAGCAGGAAGGCTGGAAAAGGCATAAGACCCATTTTCATCTTCAGGGTGGACGCTGACTGAGGCACAGCTGGGAAGGAAGGCAGCTGGGCTCCCAGAAGGAATGAGCTGCCAGTCCACACAGCCACCTGTATGCCCACAGTAGGGGCTTATGCAGTATTAGTCTGCCCACCGTCCCAGTTTAGGAGAACAGTCTGGGTGGAAGAGGCTACAGTCAGAGGGTTCCTTCACTGTTCCTTGGGAATACTATTACTACTACAACCTATGAATAAGACTCTCTGCACTGATTAGAACTGCTACAAACAATCTCTGGGAGAATCCATCTTGGGGAAATGTTTCCAGCTGCAAGAACTCTACACTTAACATTATGTTTGACTCTTAAAGATGACAGCCCAGAGAATCTCACTGCTCTTGACACTTGCTTTTGTATAGATGTGAAGTCAGACACCAAAGATGACATTCCACCCGCTCACACTAGGCCTGCTGTAGAGAAGCCTCCATATCGAGGCCCTCAGGCTGGTAGCTCACATGACAACTGACCTACCCAGAGAAAAATCAGCAGTAATAGCTGAAGGGAAGAAGAGATGAGCTGCTTCTGTCAGATCAGAAAAGCTATCAAGTGCTGCCCTTCCATAAGGGTCCCTGGTGGCAAACGACTTTTACCCCAATGCCTCTTACCTTTTCCCCGTTTCATCCGCAGTCCCTTTGCCCTGTTTTTCAATGACAATCTTGTCATTCATGCCAAACTTGCACTCTGGCATTCCACTCAGATAACTCTTCATCACCACTCTGCCAGAGACATGGGCACTCAAAACCTGACCTGGAGTAGAGAAGAACACAGTTCAGAACACTTATGCAAGTCCCCACTAACTATCCTTGAAGGGAAAAAGAATGCCAGCTCAACACCTCCCACTTACCCTGGGGGGACATCAGGAGATTCACACTCTCCAGCACATCAAGAAAGAGTTCATTGCGACGATATTTGATCCCTTCACGTCTCCATCCAATCTGTCCAGTCACCTGGCTGGTGATCTGGGACTGCTCTTCCTTAGTCTGAAGGGAAGGAATGACATCTTAGAACTCTAGATAAATTGAAGGACTGAAAGCTTCCTCTAAGCCAAAGAGCAAGCACTTGCCATTTACTGTACACTACTGCCTTTGATAGTTAAGATTTTAAGTGTTGTCATACACCCCACGATTCAATCACATAAGTGTTCCTTCCTTAGTACTGCAAACTGTATGCCTAACTAAACATTGATCATAAAGACAGCAGGAAAGCTTCTGCCATTTCATTAGTAGTCCATTAGGCTACATTTAGGTGCAGGGAGACATGGGCTCCACCAATGACATTCAAATCATGTCTGACAGAATGTCAATCCACACGTTAGGGAGAGAGGCAGCTGACAGGCCAGTTCACACCCTTACCCACCATGAGACCCTAGGGCCACGAGGCAGCTGGTCACCAAGGACTGCTTCATAATGACTGCAGTCATTAACGTGCCATTTGGGGCAACGGTTGTATACCAACATTAACTTAACATGGATCTAACAGTGTCCGTGCTCTAAGCCTCCTATGGGCATTAAGGATTGTGTTTAGAGGCACCAGGAGGTTTCCTACCTGATGCTATAGGCGGGATCCAATCACACGCAGAAAGTGAAGAAGTAGATGTATAGCAGCAAGCGTGGTGCACACAGGGTTAAACAGGCAAGCAGGTCAATAGCAAGAAAAAGGAGGAAGGGAGAAAGAGTCAGGTTAGGCTTAAGGCTACCTCAGGACAGGAACAAAGCAGGCCTGCTCATCACTAATTAGGTAGTTAATCAGCACAAACAAGGTGACGGGCTTCAACCTTTAGCTCAGGAAGCCCAGCACTCCTAGCAGTGAAATGGTTTCTCAGACTTGGCCCATCACATACCTCCCAAATACAAGGTAGGGCAGAGGGAGCGACAGATGGGCCAAATACCACTCCCAGTAAAGCTCCTATGCAGTGTGGACTCCTCATGTTGCCATTCCTAAAGCAAGCCCTGGATGTTTACCGTGGCACAGATACCCAGGCTATGAGAAGTACATGGCACCCGGGACTGCAGGCGTTTTGATAAAACTAGGCCCTGTAAGAAGCTGCGTCCTCGTTAATCCTGTCTCTTCCACCAGGGTGGCTGCAGAACGCCACGGTGGGCCCTGCCCCAGCAGCCTTGCACTGGGCCCACAGGGTGGCAGTACGCGATCTCGGTTTTAAGACAGCGGTGGCTTTGTTTCCGCACATGCTCTTGCCACAGACTTGGTCACTCCTTGAGCAAGCAGAGCCATTATCATAACAAAGAGGCAGAGTGATTTATACTCCACTGGAAACCGACTAGGTAAGTGCTCAATGGCTTAATGAAGTACAAAATACCTCTCTCCTCTGTCCCACAAAAAAAAAAAAAAAAAAAAAAAAAATCTTATCTGCCTTGTTCAATGCTTTGTTCAGGCTTAAGAGGAAGGGGAGAAGAGCACATAGATTAATACCCAGTCCTCTGGCTTCCAAAGCAGCCTCAGCTACTCAGAGACATTGATCACGTGCTGAAGTTCCCATCTCCTGCAACGCCAGTGCCTTGAACCTCTACTGGTCACTACAGAAAGTGGCTGGGTGGACCTGGAAGCAGATGCCTGGGAAGTTCTGAAGCCGAGATCATCCAGCAGCATAAGTGTTCCCTTCAAGATGGATTGAAGGTACCCTGGTCTGAAATTTCTCACAGCTGGGAGCTTGCCTGAGCTGGAAGAACAAGTCAGCTCAAATGGGACAAGAATTTTCAAGTTTCTCACTACTCTGTTGCCAGCACATTGACGAGGCTAAAGGCAGAGAGCTACCACCAGGTTTCCTAGGCTTAGGCAGCTGTTGGTAGACCTCCTCCCACTTTCAAGAAGTAACAGTAGCATTTTAGCATTACAATATACCTAATTACAGCATTTCCCCAAGCCTTAAGAGTTGATAAAGTCACACTCACAAAAAACACTTGGAGGGGATGAAAAATAACACACTGTTAGTTCATGAAGCCTGGACAGATGCAGACAGCAGCTACAGACTGAGAACTGAGCACACAAAGCATGGCTCCAGCGCGAGTTTTAAGAGCAGGTTTAGCCTCTCCTGGAGGAAGAGATCTGAGCCAATGACTGCATCATTTCTCTTACAGGAAATCAGCATGGCCTGCAGGCCTGCTGTTTGAGTAGTGGGCTACTTCATGGGAACGGACTAGAAGTAAAACCATGTTGCACACTAGCACCTTTTAAAATCTGTAGTGTGCTGCACCACTCCATTTCCAGAGTAAAACGGTACTTTTCTTGACAAACAATGCAGCAATATTGGACCATCTTTCAAAAATAAAGCAGATCTTATATCCCAAGATCACCAACCCCAGAAAGACCACTGTAGCCACATAGGGTGGGCATTCAGAGGGCAGCAGCTCAGAACACCTCAAATTCCTCACTGGGAACAAAGTCAAAAAGTTGAGTTTCAAAATTCTGCCGTAATTGCAGATTTTGTTCCTTAAAGTCAGCAGGACACAAGCCCATGGAAAGCACCATCATGAACTAAGCAGGGAGAAGGCAAACCAGGAAATACAGAAAGTAGTGTTTCAATTGTTCCCCCTGGAATACCACGTCTATAAAGGATCACTTCTGCTCTTTTTTGAACTGGGATGCACAAAACTCCCACACAGAGCAGAGTAACTCTGGGCTGTTACTTATGAAGGGCTGTAGACCAGAACTCCCATTTGAAGGGAAAGGATTAAACCTGCTGTTGAATGAGGTAAGATGCTATGACAGTTTGCACACAAACAGTGTAAATTTGTTAAAACAGGCAAAAACAAGAAAGAGCTAGGGAAGGAAGTGAGGGTGGTGGTTAGTTTTAAGTTTTCCTAGGAACAGGAGCTGACTCAGCTATCTCGAGTGCTGACTGCCCAAAATGTCAGACTGCAGAAGGCCAAAAGTGATTTACATTAAGGCTTGCGATGGGGGACTGAGACCGGATGCGCTCACATCTGGTCACTGATACACACGTGCCCTCTTGCAAAACATTGCTGTTCTAGCAGAAAATATGTTGCTCAGGGGCAGCTTTGCTCTTTCTCTCACTCTTGAGATGCAGCTAGTCTTGCTACTAGTAGATTAAAAGGAGTTCTTAGGAAGTCAGTGTTAATGAAAGGAGCTAAAAAAGAGCCTCCAGAGACTTTGACCTCTGCATATCCTTAATAAAAACAGTCACCAGGCAAGCTCTTGTTTAGCACTTCGCTTCTGTTTGTACCTTGGGTCTGAAATTTCACCCAGCTTTCTTTTGCAGACAGCTTCAGTATAGATCGACTCCCAGCTTTTCTCCTGCCTCACCTGCTACATAGCCTAAAACTCAGTCCTCTCACCTAAGTCCTCATTAGGAGTTGCATAGCTATGTTAGAGGGACAAGGTGAGCAATATCCCTTGGGGACACAAGAAACAGTAGCTACAGTAGTCCTTTGGTTTCCACAGGGGCTGAGCATGAGCTGCCTGAGATGGGAAGCCTAGATTTGAGGACTATCCTGGAGTAGGATTAGAGCTAGTTTGAAAAACATTCCCAAGAACAACCCAATTTAAGTGTCTTTTTCCCCAGGTATCCTTTATCTTCTATCTCCATGCAAACTTTGTTGCAAGGGTTACTATAGTACCAAATGTGCCACAGAGAATTTCATCTCTAACGTGAGAAAGCCCTGACTGTACTGATGCATCTGCTGATCTGCAAAGATGTTACAGGCAGCAACAGAATAACATCAGCTTCCTGACTGCCAGCAAGATCCAGAAGGCTGAAGAATACTTTATTACAAGGAAGTGCTTTGAGCTGTCAGGCTTTCATGCCTAAAGGCTGGCAGAGAACAGACCTGCTCAGTGAGATTCACACACAGGACAGCTATTTCTGGTTCAGCAGGCAGATGTGTTTATTCTGTGTCAGCTTCTGACACAGACCAGCACCTGAAGGCAGAAACCATTTACATGCAAGGGACCAGTACCACCCTAACACAAGGCCCTTCCTCTCACTTCTCACCAGGTGCCAGGGAGCATGAGGTCACACAAGCCCAGAGACATCTAGAACGAGGTGAAACTGAACTGCATCCCTGCCAGGGCGTTCTCAGGCACCCCCCACTCAGCACAGGTCAAACGGTTAGTTGCGTAATTAAGACTGTGCTTTCTTGAACAAGCTTAACCAGCAGAGCAGTGCCAAATCCCTCTGGTTACCTGACTCTTGATGCCTTGCTGAGTGATGAAGGTCTTCAGGGCCCCTGTTTCAGAGTTCTGAGGATAGCCAAAGTCCAGGATTTCTACAGAAGAGTAAAAGATGGTTAGCTCAGAGCCACGAGCCAGAGCTGCAACATATAAACACACCAACCATGTTAACCATTGCTGTAAGGAGAGCAGATTAGCACACAGACATTGCTTATACATTAAGCCTCTGGACAAGAGGCTGCAGTATTCTTTACCAAGAGAAGAGAAACAGCTTTGCTAAATCAACTTCCCTGGACAGATTTTGGAGAGGAGTGATGGAAAGCTGCCCAGAGTGATCAATTTGCTGGTTTCTAAGCGTGACTGCATTTCAGGACTAAATACCAGCGACACTAGACAGGTTTACAGGGCACAATGATGAGTTTTTACAAAAACATCCAACGTACAATGCACAGGTTTTCTCCAACAGCAGAACAATCCATTTTTGTAGCATTTTATTTTTTTCACATGAAGATGTAATAAAAATCAAAAGACAAAAAGTAACAGCAGAATAACTGCACGGCAGGATGATCAATGTGGGAGAGAAATGGCTGTTAGACAGCTAGTGCACTTAGCAACTCCCCCCTCCAAGAGGAGGGGAGCAATACACAAGAGATCCAGAGGGGAGAGAAGCTCAGAATTCACGTTAGTGGTCAGCACCACACTGGCAGGTTTTAATCTCACTGTGCCTACTAGGGGACAGCAGCACTTGACCGAAGCAGAGAAACAGCAGCTTCTTGATCTGCCCAGAGGGAATAGAGAACCCACCAGTCACCGTGACCCTTGGCTAAGAACCCCAAGACACACACAGTTGTGGTTCCTTGTCTGGAGAAAAAATTGAAGCATAACCAATACAAAGTGCTCACATTACGTGAAGCAAAGCTCAAGGGCAATCTCCACAAGCAGGCTGATATTGTAAGCAGCTGAAGGGACACCATATTATTAGTCTAAAGTGAAATTTGGAGTTGTATTGCTGGGGGATAGGGCTGGGACAGAGCAAGCTCAGTTTTATTGATTTCCTTCCTTTCAGAACTGCCACGACATGCCCCAACGAGCAACCAACTCCAGCCCAGGCTGACTGCTACCACATGGCACTAGAGCCACCCATGCACCAGCTGGCGTGGCTGGCCTTAGAGGAGCTTACGATAGCTCTTCACACACCTCAGTACAATGATAGCTCTACATCTACACAGGACCCACTCAAAAGCTGGAATCCAGTACCAGCTGCCTTATTTACACAAGTGCACAGCTCCCGCGATTCAGCTAAGCAAGTCATGATCAACACAAGTATGGGCTTGAGATGTTACTATTACAACTTACTAGTAGATCAAACTAAGCTAAGGGTTATAGAATGACCAAGTGCAGTATCACATAACAGATTAGAAGGGAAACATCTCACCATCCAGTAGCTCGTAGATCAGCACAAAGTTGTTCTTTATGTTCTCCTCGCTGATCTTTCCAAAGTAGGCAGTCATCACGTCACACATCTTGTAAAGAAACTCGAATACCATGGCAGCGTTGACATTCTGCTTGGTGACAGCAGCCAGCCAGATGTTGGAACGCTTGACATGGAAGAAACTTGTGCGGGCGATGTTGGTGACAGGCGAGCGTACCTGCTGCCGTGCGTGGATGACATTGACGCGGAAGGCGTCCACGGCATTCCGCCTACAAGACCACCACCAAAGATAAGTTAGCACAACGTACATGAAAACAAATTGGCTGCACAGTTCCGCTTATGTGATTACTTATGGGAACGACATACACCCAGCTGGCTTAGGAAGGGTGCCTGGGGATGTCACAGCCACGAGGGACAACTGAAGGCTCTGAGCAGAGTTAGACATTAAACCCTGCACAAACTCAAGGAAAGAAAGAGTTACTGGTCTCCATGGACCTTTGGACTACAGGGCAATTCTAATTGTGGTCAGAAGGAGAAGTTAACCTCCATGTGGAGTCAGATGACAAAGGAACCTTCCCCTCAGTTTATTTTGCTAGCATTCCTGGTTGCCGTAACCAGGAACGAACACTAGAACAGGCTGTGGGTCAAAGAGCCTAGTTTTGACCAAACAACTCATTACTACCTACTCTGCATGCCCAGGCCTTCATATTCTTGCCCCAGAACAAACCTGTAGTCTCCCATGATATCTGGGGGGAACTGCTATTAAAGAATATACCACTGCGGAAAAACCAGCAAAGCCTACCCAGGTCACCTGACGGATGTCAGTGCCTGGGCACACCATGAAAGGCAGTTTTGGTTCTCAGATTCATCTCACCTCCACATCCCAAGGTACCCTGGAGAGCAGGCTGAGAGCAGCAAACAGAATTAGGAATATTTTTGGCTTTCCAGTTACACGTCCTCTTAAGCCTGCTATGCTTCAGAGCAGGTCTCTGGCAGATGGCATTAGGATCCCCACGGTGCAACACACTAGTAGCGATGCATTATATGCACTGGAAGATCCAGTCCCATTTATGATGGTAAAGTTCTGCACAGCGCAGAAAAGGTGCTGTGCAAGTTTCTCCTAGCTGCTAACATCTCTAATCCAAGCTTGCTTCACTGTCTATACACTAGTCACAGGGAACAAATCCCTCCTAGATAAACATGGATGTCTGCATGACATTCTGGATGCCAGCTCTTCCACACTAGCTTTCTCATCCTGTAGCTACAAGTCAGGATAAACTCCCCAGATTAAGTCAAAGTCCACCAATACTAAGACCATAGGAAGGAGGTCTGAGGGCTTTATATAACAAAACTGAGACTTACAGCAGTAGCCTACATACCAAGCCAAGACACATTCAGTTGTGCTTATTACTCATATTGTTCCTTGAGACTACATAGAGCAGGGGGTCTCGTCACTGCAGCGTCAAGGCCCACGGTACCAATTACGCAGAACCATGTTTGAGAGCAGACAGTAGTAATATCCTTGCAAGCAAGGATACAGGCATACAAATGCTCACAAGCACCGAGGGTTGTCAACAGTCCAGCAGACAGTTCCAGGTTTGAAAACAAAGGCTATTCAGAGGAACATATGCTACCACTGCAGGTGGTTTTTCCTTGAAGGTCTGGGTACATATGTAGAAGCCTCACCAGTAAACACCCTCCCCCATAAGCAAAATTCTGGCCTTCAAATACTTCAGGTTTTATTGCTCCAGAAGGTTTGCAAGTTTGAGTTAAAACAGTATTTGATTTCTACCTCGATTTTTCCATAAGAAAGTAGTTAATCTACTGTAAAATAACAATATCTAAAAGTCCCATTCCTCCCCTTCTGTAAGCCTTGCAAGGAAAGTCCAGCTTGTTCTGGAGCATTAGCCCTCCCAGCCTCGAGTTCTAACCCCCTAGAACTAGTACCAGAACCAGCAGTCAGACCGGTGCATGCTAGAGGAGAAGCCTCAGGTCAGTGAAGCTTTTCTAGCACACCAATTGCCCACTGTGCAGTGCCAGACATGGCCTACCACGCGTCTCTTACCTATTGCTACAGCAGCCAATGAGATGGGATGGACAGAAATGGCGCCAGCGGAGAAAGGAGGAGTGACAGCAACAAGAGAAAGGGTTAGAAACACACACAAGGCACAATGAATCCAAAGAGATAAGGAGAGACCAAACAGCACCCCCTCCCCCTGCTCCTGGGCACAAAAGGCCTAGGCTGCACTGGCTGGAAAGTAACAAGCTGTGGCAGCAATGAAGCCCTCGCAAGGCACAACACTGACATGCCCTGGTCAGATCACCAGTGTCGACAGACTTGGGTTTGTTTGAATTTTGGGACTGATTGGGTGTTTAGTCCAGATGACTTGCATCCATATCACATCATTGATATCCAGGCTGCTCTGCTAACACATGTGGCAGGCCTCGGTGGGGAAAAAAAGAAACAAACCCTCCATGTGAGGCACAGCCTGGGGACCACAGAGCAGCAGGCATCTTCTTCCCTCAGTCTGCCTCAGAACAGGGCTGCAAGTCTGAGTGGGCATTGCTACGGCAGTACTCTCATTTGAAGCTGTTTGGGCTGATGCTTTGTGGCTTGGTCCAGCCAACAGAAATGCACCAAGTTTGAGAGAGCTTCAGCACATCTGGAGAGATAAGGCACATCCTGCAGATTCAGACACTGCTCTATCCAGCTTGCACTTTTTCCTTAAGGATCAAGAGCCATGAAGCAGAAGTGATGTATTAGAAGCTCAGAAACAAAATGCCTATTACATTTAAAGTGCATGCAGTTTGTCATGTAAGCTGCTCGATTTCAAATAGCTTTGTTTTTTCAAATCAAATAGCTACATATTTAAATGCAGGTAGGTTCTCCCAGCGACTATGTCACTGAAGAACAAGGCACTTATGGTCACAACAGAGCCCTCCATGGTATCCTGAATTAAATGCACAGTGCTTTGCTTATATTTTTTAAGAGGCTGCTTATGCATGCAGCTAGCTGCTGTACAGACAGATGCACTACATGCACTAAAGCCATTCTTCTAAGTTGCAAGCAAAGAAAGTCCAAGTTTTGTGGGGACTGTTTTCTGCCTTTATCAAAGTCAAGGGAAGGGTTGCTTCATTGACTGCCACTTTGCTCATTAGCATTTGAGCTAGTATGTGCTTATTTAGACCCTTAAACTGTGCAAGGGGAGGGGTTCTCATTACCACAGATGGCTTTTAATCTCTCCCAACACTTAGTGTGAGGCTTCAGAACACCAAAGGCAAGTGCCAAGACCAAGGAGCCTTACAGGTCAACCACTCTGAAACCCCATGAAGTCGGGCATCAGCTATGCTCATTTCCCACTCAACCTTCCAACAACCTAGATGGGTTCAACCCCCTGAACTTCAGATCTATCATTTAGGAACCGAAGTATTCTAGAAATCTATTCAGCTCATTGTTTGTTTTGAGATGGAACTCCTACAGAGGAGACTACAAGCTACAGGGAAAGGCTGCTCCTTTCCCTACCTCCCTCTGAAAGTTAGGTAGGACACCAAAAGCTTTCAAGTACACCTGGTATTGATGCTAGCATTCAGAATAGGAAATAGCAGATATCTACTTGCTTGCTATAGAGCTGAAGATACTCAGCTACTTGATTCCACTACAAGACAAGACATAGCTGTTCTAAGACAACTTGTTTTACTTATCTAAAATAATTGTAAATCAGGTTTGAAGGCCTGTTTCAGAAGGAATACAACACCCTGGGGAGCAAGCTCAGTTAATAGCCAGCACCAGCTCCACCTAAGTCAGAAGACTGACACTAAGACACTTTCACAGAAATTGAATGAAAGATTTCACTCAAGGCAAAACTAACTCCTGAAGTTCTAGAGAACACTTGATTCTTTTAGGCACCTTTTTCCAAAAGAAAAAGTTAAGATTGGATCAGGCAGGAAATACAATTTTCTTGTTTTGCCTGGCCAGCCAGTAAGAAATACTTTATTATGTACTGAACAAGTCACTTCACAAGAGGAATGAGCCAAGATAAAAGCAGTGGAAGATCGTTATTTTAGAAGAACTATTTCACTCTCCAGTTTACACCTCTATGGCCAGAAGGCCCTTTAAATTAAAAGGCCTTCTTGAATAAACATCAGTTCAAGCACAGTGCAATCTAAGTGCTTTAAGTTTGCAAGCCACAAAAGAAAACAAAATCTTATTGCCAGAAACCGCAGCAACAGTGTCTCTAGCCCCACATACAACATATTCTAAAATTTTAATCAATAATCCAGCCTGGTTTGGTTCAGTCACCGTAATATCCATTAATTAGAGGAACTTCAAAGTCAGATCTGGCACATGAATTGCTCTGAAGAGCTCCAGCTAGCAGACATTCAGAAAACTGAAAGAGTTAGTACAGTAGAGGAGAGGCAGAAACTTCACAGCCAGCAGCTTTCTGCTTCAGGAGTATAAGGCTTCCTTGGCTCAGCTCTGTGTGGAAGATCTGGGGTCATTTGGCCATCCTTAGAACTACTACTTTACTCCCCTTTAGTCAACAAGAGATACTTAAAGCTCACTAAATGATACCTCACTACAGACACTACTTGTGTTGACCACTACTACTCCATCAATGAAACTGTGAAAGCCTTGACAAGCTGCTGGTTCTACTCAATTTTGAATCTCCACTAGACAATCCACACCCAGAATGGAAGCACTCTTCAGACTAGAGCAGCAGACTGGCTTGACTGCTAATTGCAATTCATACCAACAAGTTATTTCACAGCACATACCAATAGTTATTCTGGAGACCTGGTAAAAAAAGAAAATGTATTTTTCCTAAACTGGCCAGAAGGATCTCTTGCACTTTGAGAGAACGCCTACTGTAACCCTGCTTCCATTATCTGCAATTTAACTCTGCTAACTTTAATCACTAACTTCCACCTAATGCCTAACATTAATGATAACCACTAGTATCAGGCCTGTTGTATGAGAAAGCCACTTAAGGTTTTCAGTCCAAGCAGCAGCATCACTTGGTATCAGGCTCCTTAAAGCACTATCCACTGCTTAGTAAACACCGAAGGTTTTGTAAGGTCCTTTCTGGGAACTAGCAGCCTGAGAATTGTACGAATCCGGCCTACGTGAGCAACACAACACTTGTGTAAAGTGCAGTGACATACCTACACCTACTGAAGGCTTTCAGAGCTTCCCCACAACTTTAATTACTCAACAGATGTAAGCTTTTTACTTACAAGGCTGGTATACAAAGTTGGAGCACAGAATGTTAAGTTTAAGAGTACAGAGGTGGTTACTACAAGACTGGCACTTTGACACTGCAAGCAAAGACAGAGGCAGTCTTCTGCATGCCTGTTCTCAATACTAGATGTGTTTGAAACTAGTTCAGAGCCCTGGTTACAGTACATGGCAGACAGTTCCCACATTACTCCTCCCGTAACATTTTAACGATTACAGGTAGACTTCTGCAGTGGCAGTCCGTGTTGTTGAAGCATCTCTATTGTCCAAAAGGAAGTCCTAGCCTTGCCTGCATGTTATCCTTTGCTAACATCTGTAGGTGATTTGGGCTTAATAAAACTTAGCTATTTCTGAACTAGGCCTAGAGCAGCAAGTTGAGTTGCAGTCTTACATGCATGCACAGCTAATGCAGAACAAAGCAGCTCTGGGTTGTTGTCTGTACCAAAGTGAGATAGAAGTGCAAAGACCACGGATGCAACAGAAGCACTTACCCAATGTCATCCCGGTAGACTCGAGAGATTAAAACCTCTCCTTTGTGATTATAGATGAATAAGCCTCCGATCATGATGGAACTTTAGTCTTCTCTTTCCATGTTGCTTAAGACCTGAAGCAAGAGAGCGCATACATTAGGCTGCATGACAACAAACAGTACAGCAGGCACAGCCTGACATCCACTGGCTATCAGCCAGGGCACCAGTAGCTTTTGTCACACATCTCCACAGAAAGCACTTCTTGCAGTACACCTGTGGTGGCGAGGACCTGACAGCACACACCTTGATGCCACAGGAGTAACAAACTCCAGCAGACTGCAGGTGGAGAGCAGCCCAAAAGATATTCCTGAAGGTCTGACATTGTCAGCTACTTCACCTAATTTATATCGTTACATCTGGCCAGGCTCGTACATGGCTGAAGCCCAGTAGGGCAGCTCGATAGTCAGGAGTGACTCGGATGCCAGAAGTGACTGCCTGCCTCATGCTTGCAGGAGGAGAGTACAGAGCTCCTTACACAGGACTATCAGAAACAGTGTTTTACTCTGGAGAGGAATGAAATAGCCTTATTGCTGCCATCTGAGGTTATACTTTTTGATCTCCTAGGACTTTAAATGGAAAAGGTTGTGTTCCCAAGGCACAATACAGACTATGTTCCACGAAAGACCTAAGCCCCTAACTACATGCCAGTCCCTACAGATCAGCTTCCTTCGAGTCCACTACAGAAGTGTCCCTCAGAGGGCACATCACAAGGACTCAATGAGGAAGCCCACCAGGAACCAACAGCCTTGTTCCAGATCTAAGGAGCCGCCGCAGGAATCCTGACAAAAGCCTCCCTGAGCTTGTCTGTAGCAACTCAAGAGGTTAGGTCTGGGTGAGTAAATACAGCTACCGGGCATCCAGTAACACACGGGGCACTGAGCGCAACTGCAATTCATAGTCAGGACTGAAGCTTAAAATTAGCACTGAAACAGATGCAGGCTTACTTCACATTCCATTCATCAGCATGGACGGATCAAGGCTCAAGCACTGGAAGTGCCTGGCCTCTCCCTTGAATGCGAGAAAAAAACCACAGACCTGGAACTACAAGGCAATCACAGACCCTTTATTTCTACTATAAAGTGTGCATCTCCACAGCCACAGATATAAATTAGATCACCGTATGGCAGGGGGTTCTTAGCAGCAAGTCCACCTTGGGTTATTATTGCCTGCCTAGGAAGACTGCTTAACTTAAAGCAATAATGGATTCCTCAGCAGCCACTGATCTAGTTGCTCCAGGAATTCAATCTGCTGGGTGAGAAGCAATCAAGCAGAGTGCTCCTGACCAGATCTTTCTAACCATTAAGTTTGCAGATAAAGAGTATTTAAGCAGCATCTTGACAAAGTTCAACACACAACTGCTTGGGATCAAAGCTGCCTAGCAGTATAGGCTGTATTAATAACTAGATACAAAAAGCTAGCAGTTAGCTAAAAATCTTGCTCAGCTATTGACAACAGCTCATTCAGAGCATTTCTTATCCACATACCAGCAACAGTGCAGCTCAAGACCAGAAGCAATTAGCTAGTTTAATAAAGCAAAGGGTGACAGGGAACAGCCACAATGCATGTAGAATGTATATACTGGATAATGTCCTCTGACCCTAATTTCTAGGAGCACCAGCAACTCGCATTCAGGGTGCAGCATAAAATGTGATGAGCAGAGGAAAGGGGTCACCCTACTTAAGCTAAGCTACTAAAATGATTTTCATGTAGCAACGTTACGGCCTTTGCTGATGCCTAGCAGCAGTACCAAGTAACATGTGTGAGCTTTGCTTCAGAGCCAAAACAGAGCAGTCTGGCCGCAAGGTGCCTTTGGAACAGGAGATCTCAACCATGAGCCACTTTAACTGGGGGCTGGTGCCTTGGAAGTTACCCTCGTAAACTGCTGATCTTCTCTTTCTGCACAGATTGTTTTGAAGAGAGCTGCAAAGCTGAGAGACATTATGGAGGCAGAAAAGTTTGGTTTTTTTTTTTTGTTTTTTTGTTTTGTTTTGTTTTTAAATATACAGCTACTTAACCAGATCCCGTTCCTGCAGTCATACACACTCCTACCTCGCCTCAGTCCACGTCACAATACCCACTCGAGCAACTGCTTGGTTTGCTCAGCCCATAGAATAGCACTACAAAAATGACAGGGCAAGTCTTGTAACTAGTTCTGGGAGGGTCACATGGGTATTTCTCAGCTTTAGCACTGGAGAGCATTAGATAACCAACCATCTCCACAGTGCCGTTAGGGTGGACCAGCCTACTCCCACTTGTCTGGGGTGGGTGGAAAGGATAGGGACAGGCCAGCCTGGAAAGAGATGTGACAGTGAACCGATAGGCGTTTGTTCAGGGACAGCAAAAATGAAGTTAAAATGACCTTGCCTCAGATCATCTCAAAGGTCAGAAAAATACTAGAAAAGCAACACAGAGGGTCAAAAGGACTTCCAGCAGAGAAACCCGAGAAATGTATCTAACGGTTACATCCAAGAAACTACAGCAGCTGCCTCTTTGAAGGTTCTGCACTAAAACAACATTATTTTTTAAATAGTGCAGCCACTACTTTTAATTTCAGGAAGACAAACAAAACTTTTAATTTCATTAGCCTTTACACCAACAGCAACATTTTCAGCTCCAGCTAATGAGTCCTCAGAGAGCAACGTTACACAAACTTCTCTGCTATTGGTCTTCAGCTACCAGATGGCTGCTTCTACTCATCACAAGGAAAGAAAATACCAAAAACAGTCGTCAAGTCAAAATAGTGAGAAACCGAGGTGCAGTTTTCCCAAAGCTTGGTAGTGAGCTTCCTGGCGTTTACTCCCACATTCAGCTGGCTGTGTCTCTGGCTATTAACAGGCTGCCTCCTGCCACTTGTCAGGGGCTTCATGTTGCATCATCATCAACGTTTTTTCCAGTGGCCTGAGACTCCAGCTAGCACAGAAAAGTTTCTCAAGTATGTTTTAAGACTATTTTCTGCAACAGTGAAACATAGTTATAGTCAGACCTTCCAGGACAAGTCTCTTGTACCAGCACCCAGTATTCAAACCTATTAACACAGGGGCAGCACACAGTCTGAGATCCCCATGTAATTACAGAGTGAGAAAAGTCTTCTGAAGCTTCTCAGTGCCCCACGTGGGGGACACGCAGAGCTGGCAGCAAGGCCAACATCCCCCTGCCAGAAGACAAAGACAATCCCAATCCCGTTGGTCAACAGAACAAGACCAGGCTGTCAAGCTGAAGCAAGTGGCTGTATCACAGACCCGTGACTGCCCACGTGAAACTCACTGCCCCGACAGGCATGCAGGAGGCCACTGAATGGCAGGGCGCAGGGCAGGAACCCCAAACATGAAGAACACCTACTTGAATACAGACACCCAGCAAGCCTGGCACTTGCTGATGCTGTAATTCAGCAGACGTTTGAAAGGTCATTCACACAGGCCAAATGATGAAGAAATAGGAACCATTAAGACAGTGAATGCAACCTGCCTGCTCTAGGAAATTCTTTCCTAATTAGTATTTCTTTCATCCCAGATAACGATGTCTTTTTCAGACTGCTGCAGTGCTGGCTTCCACATTTGGACATGGATCACTGCTACCAAAAGTGAAGCGGAGTTCTTGCATCTTCTTTCAGACTTGCATTGTATAGAATAGTTTCCTGGAAGCTTATGCAACTGGCCAAAGCTGGATCATATGAATCCTCCAAAACCTTTCCAGAAGATTCCTAGAAAGCGCATCCTAGTCTTTAAAAAAAATAATCTCCCTCTTGGGCTTTAATGCTGCTTAAGTTATTTGTTCCACTATTTTTAGCATAAAGGAAACATCTGCTTTGATGAGCAACAGGATCAGACACACAGCATATACAACACAAAGCATCTTGCTAGCATAAGACAACTGCTTTCTGAAAAAAACTTGGTTTGAGTATTCACTACAGTATTATAAAGCATACAGAAGATTGCTCATCGAGCTTCTTGTTGAAAACTAAAAGCCTTCTCTTCGGAAGATCTAGACATTTTAAATGTTGATAGAAATAATGAGGTTATCCTTCCTTATACGTTAGGTTAGAACATATTCTGTAATAGCTTAAGTTGCAGACAAAAATGTCAGAATTTTTAATCACATCACGATACTAGGCAGCAGAGTCAACTGCTTGTTTATACATTAACAAAAGCATGTTAGATGAAGAGTAGATACAGGATGATCCAGATGCTTTTAGTCTTAAAAAAGTTTTGTCAACACAAAGAAATGCCAGGCTTCTTCATCATACAAGTATACCGAGAGCTGAGTTTGGGCTTTGAACTTTCCACATACAATCAGCTCCTAGCCCAACTACACTAGTTATGCTAAGAGCCATATTAGTTCACACTGCAGTTCTGTTAGCCCAACATCTTGTCTCTGGTGTTGGCAATAAAGGGACAGTCAGATAACAGGAGGCACAGGTCAGGAAAATACTCCCCAACAGATCCCCCAGCAATGGCATGTTTATTTAAGAACTCTCAGTGGCTCTTTTTAAGAGTATTTGCCCAGCCTTGTCTTAAATCTGTGCATCACCAGCACCCCATAGCAAAAACAGACACACACGGTTTTATAACCCACTGTGTAAAGAAACCTTTTTGTTGAAAGCCTGCTTTTTCTTTCCTCCCCTGGCTTTAACAGCCTCCAGTTCATGTACAGGAACAAGAAACGAACTAGCCCTCATACCCTCCTTCCAGGCCACTCAGGATTGCGTACAGCTTCTCTACTACCATTCGGGGAAAGAGTCAATGGAGGCATGTTCCCACCTTACTCAGTTGCTCTTTCACAAGGAAACTGCTCTACGCTTTGGTCTTTCTCAGTGCCTTCCTCTCAAAGCTCTCCTTCTGGAAGGAAACTCAAAACCACGTTATTCAAGATGTAAGCAAACCACGGTATAGACAATATAATGATCTGTTTTGATCTCTTTTCTTAGTGGTTCTCGGTGTTTGACTTCTTAAATAAAAAAAAAACACTCAATATAACTCCCAGATCACACTGAATTCAGTCTTCAAGATAACTGACCATATTACAGGTGAAGCTAGAATCACCTTTGCTCCCTAACCTGCTTCCCTACCTTCTATATGTACTACTGTACGTTTAGGTACCTTGAATTTCACGACACTTTATAAGTCCCACCATCTCACCTGTCATTTTTGACTTACTTTGCCCTTACTTCTCTGAATAGCCTCGTATCTGCAAATGGTTTTATGACTATTTGCCAGGATTGCTCTTAATGCAAATCCTCATTTGCTATGAAATAGGAGCATGCAGAGAGATTTGCCACCGGTCAGCTGATGCACATTAGCTGTGCTACACCGCTAACGCAAGCAGGCGGTGAACAACTCGCTCACAGTCGGCAAGGGACTGGCTCTGTGCTGTGTGAATACCCGGCTAATGCCAGAGCCAGAAGGTTCACATCCTACAGATTTAGTCGGAGAATCAGGACTACTGTGCCAGTTGGTTTTCTAAAGGCAGTCTACCAGCACAAATATACCTGGGAGATGCTCACTAGCATTATTTCATATGTAGTAGCAGCTTGCCTCCATAGGATTCTCCTCAAGCCTGGAGAACCTGCAATTCCACAGCTCTACAGACTAAACCTGAATTCACATGTAAGTGCAATTTACCTAACTCAATTTGTCGGACAACTGGTAATGAGTTTCCAAGTACTGAGCAAAGTCACATGGGCTGGGGACAATGAATAGAGAGGAAGGCATTTAGATGATGAACCCAACTGTACCAGCCATACATTAACTCTCCTCAGCAGTTCAAAGACACATGGAGCATAAAACTCCTGCTGCAGTTCCATCTAATGACATCAGGAACCAAAGGTGTCTCAGGTGCACAAGGGTGACACAATTATAAGCAGGTCTTCCTTGCTCTGCTCGATTTTCCACAGTCCAGCATCTCAAAGAGTTCCGGACATCACAAGCACCAACAGCACAATCGTGTCAACACAACTTACAGCAAGTTCAGTTTGGTGCAACAGTGCTGTCCTTTCACCCAGCCTTCACCAACCTATCCATGATGGAAGTTCAGGAAATGCTAACAATATTCCAGTCGTCTTACCAAGCCCAGCATTACAACCCTCCCAGACAAGACCAGTGACCACGCTCCCTCCCCACTACAGCTACTTCCATCAGCTAATCAGAGCATGTCTGCCCAGCTGGGAAACTCAAGAGGTGGAGTGACTAGCCCAAGGATATATGAACAGATGAGAAGAAAGCTATACAAAGAGCACCATGCAAGAGAAAGTTGCTTAAAGCTTAGCAAAGAGAATGGCTCTTTAAGATGACAATGGCTCTCCTTGAAGCGGCTGCAGTGAAAATAAGCCTGCTTTGTTTTGATCCTCTCTTTGTGTTTCACTAGGAGTTTCACAAATACTTGTTTCAACTGTTTCAAGATTTCACTGCAACCAGAATGAGTTTTTAGTGGGGCACTTCTGACCTGGTAAGATCGTCCACACCTTTTAGAATAATGAATAGTTTTCATTTCCAAAGGGGATGTGAAAAGAGCCTAGTGCTTGCAGTGGTTAAGAACTGCAGGGAACAGTGCTCAGATTAATTTGAGACTGACATTCAGTGACTCACGGCTGTTGGAATCAGAAGGCCCCAGAATAAGAAACCCACCACAGGAGATGGGTTCATCTGCTCGCCGTGCATAAGCAACATGACTCAGAAAGCTTCCCAGTAACAGTCTTGCTCAATCAGCTTTCAGTGACTCATTCTGCTCCTCTCCACAGTCAGCCTTTTCTAGGGAGATTGCCCTGCGCTGTTTTTGAGTTTCCTCAGGCTAATAGCTCATTGCAAGACAGTTTAAGAGCAAAGCCCATGCTTCTTTAACTGTTTCTCTTTAAGTGCCTGGAAGCCAAGGTGACTAGCTGAAGCCTTTGGCTTAATGGTCCGTCAGCTGCATTTTCAGAGCTTTGCAGCTATGTTCCCTCTGTTTCACAAGCTTGAGCATATGGCAACCCGCTCCGCACTGCTAGCTACAGCCTTATTTTCTAGTTATAGTATGGGTGGATTTATTCTACTTAAGGTGCAGAGAAGATCCATATGAATATTGAATTTGCACCAGTTGGTGACTAATCACCTTAATTTAGGAACAACAGTCCTCTCCCAACAGACTTCATTCTTCAAGCAGCTAGCCACTGAGGTAGGAGATCAAACATCTGACTGCCGCTCCTACAAATACCTAAGGCCACTGTGCTTCCTTCCGTGCTGCCAAGCGCTCACATTCCAATACACTTCTATCTCAACCCAGAAACAGAACGCAGAAGCATCCCGAAGAGCATCGTAGACAGACCACATACTTAAACACGCTTATAAACCCACTACCAGTTAAGGCTACATGGAAATGCATTTCCACTCAAGTGAAAGTGACAACATTAAGATACACCTTTAGAGCAACTGCAGCGAAGTTACAGCCTCAAGACGACCTACTACAAAAAAGGAGCATGTCTTTGAAAGCCATCAGACTTTGCCCTTACAGACCTACACTGTGCCACCCGCTTGGAATGCATGCGTGCAGTCAGGTGCACCGGCTTGGCGTGGCAGCATCCTGCTGCTGGGCTGCCAGCAGCTTCACATATTCTGGGGTGCAACGAGTGGCTGGTGTGGGAGCTGCCTCGCGAGACGATGTACTGACCCTGCCTTTAGCGAGCAGGGTTTCAGTAACTCCCTCCTCAGCACACCAGGAGCCCAGCCTTCCACTTCCATTGCCTCTTCTTGGATTCTGACCTAGTCTAGCTGTAGGAAAAAAAAAAAAAAGAACAACATACGGCACAAAGCCTTCTTAGACTAAACAAGACAGATGTAAGGAAGGGACAGACAAGCGTAGTTTGTTCCCCCTGCAGCAGTCCCGGTCCCCCCCTGTATCTGCACCAACTCTTCTGGAAAGACCCCGCTGAGCGGGATTAATTCTCCAGTCCTCATCCGGTGCGTTAGCCTCACACATTCTCTCTGCCTAAGAACCCACAGCATCACACCTTACTGCTGCAGTCATCTGTTCATTAGGGTACAAAGGACAAAGTTGAATTCTAGCCGAAATCCCAGAGGCACACTGACTTTCAAACAAGTGATTTTCTCCAGTGCTTGTGTCCCATAACCCGAAGTGTTCCAAGTGACACCATGTAGACCGTCAATCCTTCCCTGCACCAGCAGGAACAGCGCGAGCTTCAACCAACACCACAGACCCTGGGGCACAGTTGTCTGCCTTTTGTAACTGCATTTGCAGAACCGAGCACAAAAAAAGCTGGT
Organism: Anseranas semipalmata; assembly: GCA_013399115.1. Lineage (NCBI taxonomy): Eukaryota > Metazoa > Chordata > Aves > Anseriformes > Anseranatidae > Anseranas > Anseranas semipalmata. The sequence continues at coordinate 304,699 of VXAA01003770.1, read as the reverse complement.
CTGCTCTAAGTCATTGCTCAGGAAAACCAGTGAATCGCTGCTCAGTTTTCTGCAGTGGTATGAGACAACATGGCTGCAGTAACTGCAGCTTCACATCCAGGCAAGAGATGCTTGTTCTAGCCCTAAAAGAATGAGGTACTGTCTGGAGGAAACAACTGCAGTTTCACATTCCCACCCGAGCACCGACAGCCTCTGGATTTGGCAAGCGCTGGTAGCACCATGAACGTGCTAAGTGTATTTGTTCGTTCATTTTAAAACACACCTTTAGGACCGGCTGTATTAGGACCACCTAAACCTGCTGTGCATTTGCAACTCTGGCTGCAGAGACCCCTCCAGAAAAGAGGTCTGGCACCACAGGAGGTGAGAACGAGCGTAGTGCATGGCCTGCCTCGTTACCTTCCACTCAGCCTCTGACACAGCAAGCCACCGAAGCCTGACCAGCAGATCCAAGGGGACGCCTGCAAACGAACCCACACTGGCCACAGCCCTGCTGCAAGACGAGTTTTTAGCTTCACCGGGTTTCCTGTGCCATCAAGTACAGGGCTTTAATAATGCAAAGCGATCAGCAGCCAGCCCAAGACTCAGCTACTCCGGGCTCTGTCACTGCTATTAAGGGGCGAGCAGTTTCCTCACAGCACAGGCATCGCTTAGCTTGAATGAAAACAGGAATACTTATTTCCCCAATCTACGCAGCACATCTAGGAAGCGGCAATCACAAGTCAGTCAGTAAGCTGGTGTAAAGCAACCAACCCATTTAGCAGTCTATTAAAAGAAAGTTTGGGTTCTGACTTAACAGTAAGACTTGTGTGCATTAATGAGCTTAGCCAACTAAGCAGTTCAAGGGACATTAGCTGCTCGAGTTCTCATCCAGGAAGAAGCCAGGAGAGGCATTGCAGTGCTCACTCAGAGGACTGAGGGCAAACCAACCGTAACGATTTCTGCATTCCAGAAGTTGCTATGATCTTGGACAAGTGACAACCATTGAAGTAGGAGGGGGATTAGTCAGGATGCTCTGGTAAACTGGAGTTATTCAGAAAGCCAGTCTTCTCAGGCGAGCACTAGCTGTTATTAAACCAGAAGACTTACGGCTTACATCGATGTCATCACCCTGCCAGCTAATCCCAGCACCTAAGCTTTGCTTAGAGGGCTCCATTAGCCACTTTCCAGGAGGCCACGGGCTGCGCCTGGTTTTAAAGAAGAATAGCTGCAATCACTTCATCCTGGGGAAGACAGGCTGCGTAATTTAATTAAGAGGCATACCATGAGCTAAAGAGCTACTGAGATAAACCCATCAGTTTCTGAGGAACCGTTCCTATTTTAAACCCAATCCCATAAATCCCCACAACCAGTGGGCAGGAAGATAAGTGCGTTCAACTCTTCCCAGGCTCTCCTCCTACAGCCTGCTTCTGTGTGCCATACTGCGCACAACCAGTCCAGTGGGTAACGGGAGAAACCCTGACACGAGGAAACATGACAAGCCCCCTTACTCTGGTAAAACACCACACAAACAGTATTTAACACACCCCTCCACCTTATTTGAGTCCAACCTTATCTGAGTAGCCCCAATTACTTCTTCCATTTCTACTGGCTTTGTTCCAAGGCAGTTTTAAAGTCAGTCTGAAACAAATTCTACTCACTTGAGCTAGAAACCTGAACAGTACCTTGTGTTCTACTCATCTTCTAAAAGAAAAGGTTGCAGATATAAACTGCAGTTCTCCACAGACTACCAACAGCCTAGGTGCCTTGACTTGCCAATGCATCTCTTTCTACTGTTACTGGGGAGCAGGTAACTGCTTCTCACGTTCTGTGCCTCAGCCTGCAAGCTTCTAGCTAAGCTGCCAGCCTGCTGGGATCAAAATAATATACGGCTTGCTAGTAACTTTTGACTCTATAGGTCACCCACTAAAGGAAAGAAGCTGACTCTACCCATGATATGTTAGCACCCTAGGCTGTACTTCTGTCCATCCTCAAGTTAACCCTAAGACCAGCCTTAAAACACACTAACAGTCTTTAGCATTATAAGCTCAGAAAACTGATGGAAGACATGCTGCACTAAATAGTCTTGTTTCATCCCTGCACCAAGTAGTGATAAAGCCACAAAAGTTTAACTAGGGTCACATGAAGTTTCTTTACAAAAAGAAATTTTGTTCATTGATTGTCCCCATTCCATGAAAAAAAAGAGCCAAGATACTATCAAACCCCCAGAGAACATTTCCCATCATCTGTACTGCAAAAAAACGGAGATGTAACCCGTTGCAGCCTCAAGACTCAACTCTTCAAAGACAAGAATTGTGCTATCTCAGGAGGAGAGGAGAAGCCGGCCATAATGCCCTTCAAGGATATCTCAAATGCTCTCCCTGGAGGAAAATATGGCCAGTCTGCAGCCCAAAGACTGCCGGGTACCTTTGTCACTAGATGTCAGTAACATGGCACTTCCTACAGAGGAGGAACGACGCCTCCATTCTGACAGGGAAAATATGGAAGTAGGCAGCTTGGCAGCATCTCATCAGACTGGAGATTGTCCCTGCGAGCAAAAATCACAGGGACAAATCTAGCTTTTACTATAGGAAAAAGCAGTAACTACAGTTCTGAGAGCATTCAAGTTAACAATGCCCAACAAGACTCGTGCCCACATGAGCCCATATGCCGTTAGAAATCCATAACACCCAGACTCATGAGCCACCAAAACCATCCAGACTCACCTATCTGGGAAAGTTCCAGGCTCAGATTTTGGCAGCCTCAGGCTAAAACTTCATAGCAGCTTTGTCATACTAAAGCAAGCAGAAAACAGATCTTGGAAGCACACGGTTAAGAGGGAGAAGGCTAGATGAAAGGAGTCATTTCCTAGCGGGGAGAGAAGTCAGCTGCACTGGATGATAAACAGAGGCCGCATTTCCTGCAGCTTCACAGGATCCAAAAACCTAGCCCGGGGAAGAAAGGAAGTGGAAACGCATCTAGAGGAGCTGCTGGAGAAGGGCCCACTTTCAGCCTCAGCACAGGCACCGTCTGGCCTCAGCAGAGCCCCTCTCTGCCTCAGCAGCTTTTCCCCGTAGGAAGCTGGAGGCTGCGAGCCGTGACCCAGCCGATTCACGTCTGTACCAGCAGTGCGAACGAACAGCTTCAGGGGAAGTCCCTGCCCGATCCGCTCAGACCTTTGCTCGGGCTGACCCAGCACGGAGGCGCAGACCTTCCCCAGGCGCCCGGGGCCACACGCGGGGCTCGTCCGTCCCCACCCGCACCCGGCTCAGCGACGCGGGGCTGCCACCTCGGACCGACCGTG
>VXAA01003770.1:283414-301107 GCA_013399115.1 Anseranas semipalmata | reverse complement strand
GGGCGCGGGAAGGGCCGTCCCGCGCGGCGCCTGCTGGGAGCTGTAGTCCTGCGGTGCGCGGGGTGCTGGGAGTTGTAGTCCGCGGGGCGGGGAGCGGCGTGGCCGCCGAGCCCACGGGAGCGGGGTCCGGCCGTGGGGCAGCGCCTCGGCCCCGTGCCGTGGGGCTCCCCTCCGGGCCGTCCCGCGTGGGGCTGGGCTCCGCGTGTAGGGTGGCAAAGGGGAGGCTGCCCTCCACCCCGGAGGGGCCCGAAGCCCCCGTGCTGCTGGTTCCCACTGCCCCCGTGGCGCTGACACCCACGCACGGGCACCCCGCGGCTCGCCCTCTCCCCTCCTCGCACCGCCGGGCCAGCGCCCGCCTCCGGACCCCAGGAAGAGCCCACCAGAAAACAGAGGCCCGGGGTGCCCCGTCCCGCTGGGAACTGGCTGCAGAGCGAGAGGACAGAAAAGAGGAGGCTGGGGAAAAAAACACCACCACAAAGCAGGAGTCCAATAAAACTATGTTTATAAATAAAAACAAGGAGGTTGGATTTGTTTTTATAAAACCCAGCGGGCAGGGCAGGGCAAGGGAGCGAGCAGTGGCCGGGGAGGCTGCTGGGTGTCATTAGGACAGGCGGGCGAGAGGGGACGGGCTGCAGCGTGCCAGTGCCACCACGATCCGGGGACAGGAGGGCGGCAGAGGGGGCACTGGGCGAGCTGATCCCGCGGGCACAGGGAGAGGACAGGCTCTAGGGAGGCGCGGGGAGACGAACGGATGGCACGTGGGAGCTGGCAGAGGGGTCGCGGGCGCAATGCAGACCCCGGAGGAGCAAAATACATTTAATGTCTGAAGTATAAAAAAAACTGCAAACACGAGAAAGACCGAAGGAGGCAACGCGTGCGGAGGAAGCCATGGCACCGCAACAGGAGGGCGTCAGGGCACCAGCACCGAGGGAGCAGGGCTGAGCACAGCTGTGTGCGCCGTGCTTGGCACTGGGCAGGGGCTGCCCCCGGCCCCACGCACGTCTCCTTCCCACACCCCGGCAGGAGAGAAGAGGAAAGGCTCGGAGCATCCGTGAGAGGAAGGAAGAAGCGTAGGGAGCGCCGGAGCAAGTGGACTCGCATCGCTGCGTGCACCCCTGCACTCAAGGCCACAACAGAGCTGCAGCCCCCCTGCCCAAAGAGAACCCCCCCCCCCAGGTACCATACGCAGGGGGGACAAAGCGGGGCAGTGCCAGCGCTGTCCCTCCTGGCAGACAAACACAGGGGACCTCCACGTTCCCCAGAAGCGTGAAAGCGAACCCATGGTGCCCTCCCTCTCCCCCTGGCTGCATCCTTGGCCCCGGCTCTCGAAGAGGTCACTGCTGAGCGGCAGGGCGATGGCAGGACAGAGCCACAGCTGCCTGAGGGACAACCCCTACAAATGAGAGGGGCAGCAGCATCCTGGGCAGGAGGGCAAAGAGCGGGGCAGAGGCTGAGGTCCCCGTGGAGGTTCCCTCGGGCCGGGAAAGCATTTGCCCCCACAGCCCCGAGTCACGCGAGACCCACAACAGCCCCAGGCTGAAGGCAGGGGTACGGCCCCAGTCCCGAGGCCAGGGCAGGGTGAAGGAGGGCTCTGCCGCGGGGCAGCGCCAGGCACAGACCTGGCCCAAGGCGGGGGCACGAAGGGGAGGCAGGAAGGAAGGGGCAGCATCTCTCCCCTCCCCGGAGGCACTGAAGCCCTGGAACATTCACGCGTTGGCCAAAAGGCAACTACAACGGGATTTAAAATGCATGTAAGGCTGGGCCCCGCTCCCCTCTCAGGGCGTCTTCCGCTAGGGGGAGAAAAGCAGCCATCTTCAGCGCCATGTGCGCCCAGCACCCTTGGAGCTCCGTGTCCTCCTGTCGGGCCACGCCACGCTCCAGCTCTCCCCCCTGCGGGCGGCAGGCTCAGAGAAAGTCAAACACCCCGTAATTCTTTGCTGCTTGATAGAAGAAACACAAAAGGGTGAAAAGAAAGAAGATGTTTAGGACGGAAGGACCGAGGCAGCAGCGACACACGGGCAAGCAGCACAGGGCGCTGGGATGGATGCGGATTAATGGGGTTAGAGAGGACGGCAGGAGGGAATTACCATCGGCAATACACAAGTCTGGTGGCAGGATGGGCTGGCAGCGCTCAGCAGGCCTGCCAGGCCCGTCCACCCCGCTCGAGGAGGGATTAGAATCAAGGTTTAGTTCCATTTATTTTTTTTTTCCCTTTTTTTCTTTTAGTTATCAAGACCAAAAAAAAAAAAAAATCCCAAAAAACAAGGGGTGAAGCCAGGGCTGGTCCTAGGAGACAAACGACGGGGACGGAGGGGGGAAGGAGGGGCAGCAGACAGACAGGGGACGGGCGCTTCACATTACATCCACAAAGAACTCACTGGGGTTGCCCATGGCCATTCGGAAGGACTGTCTACTGGCTGTCAGTTCTGGGGGCACAGAGGCCAGGTCACGGCCCGGCGGTGCCCCAGGGGGCCCCATGGCTGAAGGCGGTGGAGGCATCAGCAACATGGGGGGGCTGAAGAGAGGGGGGAGGCCGGGCGGCCCATACGACTGCTGGCTGTGGTGGCTGCGGATGCTGTGAGCCAGAGAGTGCTGGCTACGCTGGCTGTGCTGGCTGGCGGGCACCGAGCGCTCGCTGGCCGCACGCTCGCGCCGCATGCTGCTCCTCGTGGTGTGGTCCGACTCGCTCCCACTGCCGCCTGACTTGGACTCCCCGGTCTTCTCTCTCTCCTTCCTCCTCTCGCTGCCGCTGCGATTGGAACCACTGCTCCGGCTCCCTGCGAAGGGCAAGAGGCAACGTTAGGTGACAGCTTGGACAAGCCAGGAGTAAAGGATCCTCCTCTAGCCAAGAGAGGACCGCGGCACACTGCAGTGCAGCCATCAGCCTGCACAGTCCATGCTCTCAGTCTCTCGGTTCTGAGTCCTGTAACCCTTCTGGGATGCACCTAAATGAAAGCTTTTACCCTGGCTCCCACCACGCACAGGGGCTTGTCTAAGGGAGCAGCCTTTTCCTGCTGCTACCCTGTACTGAACAGGGCATCTGCCCTCAAAAGCACATTTTGGTCCTTCTCACTCACCTTCACTGTGCTGGCTGCCTGCACTGCCCCCTCCGTAGCTGTAGCCTGGGTCAGGGAAGCCGGGGTGGGGGTTGTATGGGTGAGGCGGTGGATACTGATACGGGAAAGCCATAGGCCAGGGTGCAGCTCCTGGGTGTGGGAGCGGAGCCAAAGTGTCCTGATCGGAGGCACCGCTGGAGCCATCATGATCGTGAAGGGACAGATTAGCCATGTCTGCAAGAAAGCAAAGAAGAGGGTTAAGCCAAGTGGAAAAAGCTGCATGTGATGAAGAAGCTCCATGTCCACCCTAATGGGGATAACGATGGGGTACGCAAGGAGATGAAAGAAGCTGGCACTCTCCCTGCTAGGCAATATAACCATTTGTGCTTCCTGGCTGGACAACAGCCAGCCTGGGCAAGCCAGAGCTGTCACTGAAACAGAGAAACCAGCTTGGTGGGAAAGGACCACATCAGAGCTACATCTCACCCTGCCAATTACTCCCCCCAACCCTCTTATTCGAGTGGAACCCAGTTATCTGAGCACCAGCCTCTTGCCAGCCCTGGAAGTTCAGAGCCTGGAAACAGAGTCAGAAAAGATTTAGATTCCACTTTGCCCAGGTGACGAGATCACAAAGCAGGTGACATTGTCAACGCTGCTTCCAGCTTCACAGCTCCAGCAGCACGACAAGGGAGCTGGGATATTCTTCATCTCACTCTACCAGGGTCTGTAGAACAAGGCACCCAGCCTGATGGCAATATCTGTAGCTATGTCCCCATGGTATTAGTAAGGCTCTGCAGGACCCTGTCCCCCTCCATCCTCTTCCTCCCACCCGTGCCAGGCCAGAGCCAAGTTCCATACTTCCACAGAGGTCCCCGAAGATGTAATAGCACTGTTCAGAGAAGGTGATCTTGTTCACGGTGTGTCGGATGTAGCCAGCCTTCAGCAGATTGCTGGCGTATTTGCGAGATTCACGACGGTCTGTAAAGCCCTCCACGTGGTGATACAGCCAATCCACCACATCCGAACCTGCCACCAAACACCAGAGTTAAATACAACAAGGGAGAGGAAGACAGTAGCCCTTGAAGCAGTGGGCCACACTGGACCCATGACAAAGTTGCTCAAAAGGTGAAAAGGGACTGCACAGCCAAAGGTTCAATTTGTGACCCTGGCCTGATTAACAGTTAGTTTACAGTGAAGAAATGCTCCTTTCATGAGCATTTGCTTGGGAAACAGGCCACCCACTCCCTGCCTCCACTGGAGGCAGCACAGTCTCTTACCGATGAAGGCATTGGGGATGGTGATCTTCAGCCACATACGGTCACGCACCTCCAGGCCTGACTCTGGTGAGGCCATGGCTTTGACAATGGTGGCCATGTCACTGTGGATGGACAGGTGAAAGTCATCGAGGCCTGTGATGTGGACAAAGGAAAAGGAAGCAGAGATGAGAGGGGACAGAAAAGAGAACAGTGCCACATGGAAGAATCACATACACGGGAGGAATGGGCCAGGGAACAATACATCGCAGACAGCCCCGGGGTGCATGCTGGCGTAACCCCCCTTCCAGTGTTATCCTTCACAGGTCAGCTGTTTCTTCTTGTGCGAAACCCAGGCTAGAGTCTCCTTCCTTCCAGCCAGTCTCAAGCAGCTGAGATCCAAAAGCTGCCAACTGAGCCCACAGAGCCCAGCATGGGAATTCACTGCTCCTTGCAAACTTAAAACAAACTCCTGTCTTTTTGCCCCAGTTGAACTCTCTAGACCCTTGCTTCAGGGCCCTGTATTCTAGAATCACCCAAAACCTTGAGAAAGCAACCAAAAGAGCCCTGTGCTCAGCAAGCCCCCACCCCACTGCAAGACTCTTTGCTCCCAGCAGCCTCCTCCATCCTGCCCTATCTGTCGTCTGGGAGGGCCTTGCTCCAGGGACAAGCTTAACCCCTTTGGCCCCACACTCTCAGCTGGTAACCCCCTGACTGCTCTCTGAACCTTTTCTCTGCAGCTGCCACAGCTCCTGGATTGCATCCAGGATCTTCTACTCTCCTTAAGTAGAAGACAGAAAAATGTGGTATAAATTCACCCAGCCAGAACTCCTACTGATCCAAGCACCTGCCCGGTGAGAGCTGTCTCCCTCCCAGTCCCTTGGCAGGGCAGACCTTGCCCAGCCCAGCTGTCCCCAGGCAGATGTATTGCTCCCCTTACAGCACAGTGAAGGTGTGGAAGCCGTGCAGCGGGAGGAGCACGGAGGCACAAGGACTTACGTTCGGTCTCTGGGATGGAGCTGGTGATGGAGGAGCTGGTGGAAGTGATTGTGCTCATGGATGGACTCATACCGTACGCTGGGTAGGTGCCAGTCATCGCTGCCGTGTGAGACACCCAGGCTGCCGGGTCAATGGGCCGGATGGGCTCACCTGCAACAAAGAAAAACTCAGTTAGCAGCTATAAGAAATCATCTCCTCATCAAATCAGCCTCTGGGGAGGGACAGGGACTCAGCACAGCCCATTCCATCCCCAGCATCTGCCGGGACTCACCCGGATCGGAGCATGGAGAGTCTGGCCCAGCCCAGATCCGCTGGGGAGCAACTGGGAGAGAAAGAAGAGAGGGAGGGTCAGCAGGAGAGGTGCAGAGGGAGAGATCCCCCTATGGCTCAGGGAGGGGTTTCTCTTTCCTCTGGCGCCCCGAGCAAGTGACCCCCCTGCCCCAGTGAAACGCGTCCCCAGCGTGATGTGGGAAGGAGGGCTGGGCTTATGGGCATTTTGGCCTGGGAATAGGACATAGCAGTCTCCCTACAGGAGAGCTGAAACCCCAACAAACCCCAATTCAGTGCCACATGGAGTCACACACACACACAGGAGGAACAAGACAACAACCAAGTAAGTGCTTAAGGCAGGGCTCTCACATGAGCTGGGCACCAGCGTTAAGGGTGGGTCAGCTATCCACTTACTCCTGGGTAACGAGAAGCAGCCTCGGGGGCTGGGGTCCCAGCACTTGGCCACTGTCAGGGTGATGGGCCTGCAGCAAAAAGGCAAAAGTTAGAACAAGAACCTGGTGGCACAAACCCCTGCATGACCCACAGCAGTTGCTGTATGCTGGCTCTCTCCTGACAGATGGGGAGAAGCTGCCAGTACAGCTTCCTTGTCCCTCCTCCAGCTATAGCCTTCCTTAGAGGCATGGACAAAATGATGTAGCCTGGACAACAAATGATAGCCTGTTAGCCAGGCTAAACAAAAAGATAACACAGTATGTCCAGAAAAAGGGACCCCAATTCACCACCACTCTGTTGGCTCCAATTCCTGCTTTGGGCATGAAAACCCAGGAATCAAAGCAACACCAAAATCGTAAGTTCTGGGTTCCTGCAGACCTGCTGGCAGAGGTGGCTGGAGACATGATCTACACACCCCAAGCACACACCATGCAGCTGCCTATGGAGGTAAGGAGCAGCCTGAGTACCTACCCCGGCTTGTGCACGATCTCCCTCAGCACCCGCACAGCATCATCGTTGCTCATGTTCTCAAAGTTGATGTCATTCACCTGCAAACAACACAAAGGGGTGAGTCCCAGCGATGTGACCAGAGGCTGAGCTCCCAGCTCAGCTCAGCAGTGACTCAGCTTCCCTCTCCCAAGAGCAGCTTCCTGGGTTTAGCCTGCCAAAGTGTGCAGGGAGGCTTCCGGGTCTTTTCTTGCTACTCTCCCAGTCTCAAAGATGGAGGAATGTGGGCGTGAAGTACCTGCAAGAGCATGTCTCCGGGCTCAATCCTGCCATCAGCTGCCACAGCACCACCCTTCATGATAGAGCCAATGTAAATGCCTCCGTCCCCACGCTCATTGCTCTGTCCCACAATGGAAATGCCCAGAAAGTTGTATTTCTCTGCAGGGATGGAAAGAGAAAGAAGTAAGACACCATAAAGCAGCAGGCACAAGCAGCCCTAACCTCAGACAAACCACATGCTAATGACAGTCACTTGCCCCCCCTCTCTCTCCCAGAGAGACCTCCTAGGATGCAGAGGAACTCTTGAGATACCAGCGCTTCAAGACAAGCCACTTTCCCAAATAATCCATCCCCTCACACCTCCCCGTGCGTGTTCTCTTTGCCCCCTCCCCAGTTCCCTCTCCACCACCCAATCTCGCTCTGGAAGGACTGCAGGCTCCAGGCACACCTCCCACTCACCCATGTTTAGCGTGACAGTGATGATGTTCAGGGACATGGTGGAGTCCGTGATGCTGCTGAAGGACGACGACTGCAACATAAGTGAAACACGAGATGTCCTCTGATGCCTCAGAACCATTCCCAGACCCAGCTCCCTCCACCTGTACTCCTTACAACCCCCTGTGGCACCACAGCCACAACCAATAACTCCAGCCTTACGCTGGGAGCTCTGCAGAGCCAGAGGGCATCAGCCACAGTCCTTTTGACCTCTCCACAGCCAGAAGGTTTGTGGTCCCACCCCTTGGGCTACGCTGGCCCCACTGCAGGGTCTACAGCACTTCATGAAATCTCACTGCTTGGATTCAACCTGCCCCCAGCTGTGCCCACAGTAAACACAGCTGAATCCCTGATCAGCCCTGGAGCACTGAGTGGAGAGATCCACCAGGCAGCCCACTCTGCCCTGCACTGCCCTCCTCAGGATACACAGCCCCTGGGTACCCGCTCAATGCGTGGAGCCTTCTGTTTCCGCCGGCGTCGCTTGTGCCTCCTCATTAGACGGGAAGCGCTGCTTTGCTCTGTCGAACTGCTAAACCTAGAGGCAAAAGTCAGAGTCAGCTCTTCTGCTGCTGGGGTGGTGGCTCTGGCAGCAAGTCACAGGAAAGGGCACAGGCAACAGAAGATTGCAGGGGAAGAGAAGAAGGGCATGTTTGTGGGGGGCGGACAACAGCATAGGGGCCTGCTGGGTGAGTCTTGAGACGGCAGCAGGCCTGAGCATGGATGCTGGAACCCAGAATTAGTACGCTCGGCAATGGCATCTCTGTGCTGAGAGGCAGGGGGAAGCCAGTAACCTAAGCTCTCCTACCTGCTGGTGGAGTCATCTTCATCTGAATCGAAGAAGCTGGTGGTCTCCAGCTCACTGCTCATGAGCGTGGAGGAGCTTTCGTACCCGCCCAGGTCTCGGCGCCGCTCTCCCTTCACTGTACCGTTCACCCTGGGTGCTATGAAACAAGACTCAGCTTGAGACAGGCTACAGGGAAACACCCTCTTCCCCTCTGCAGGGCTCATGGCAACCTTCTCAGAATGAATCTGGCCATCAGACACCATCTAGTACAGGCCGGCTCTGAGTCCACCCTGGGATCAGATCCATTTTCTGTGGGATACCTCTTCTACCCCACTAGAGGATGGGGAAGAGGCTGATGGGCCACTAGGAACAAGGCTGCTAAAACTGTGGAAGATTGCTGCAGCCCTTGGCAGACCAAGGACCAGCATGGAGTGACAAAGCTGCAGCATACTCCACTTTTCAACTAAGGAGTGAAGCACTGCTGTCTCTTGCTCCTGAGATTTCCACAGGAGACGTCTCCTTTGCCCCTAAAGGTTTCATCACCAAGCTCTGATGCAACACAGGGGTCACCTCCTGCCTCCAACATGAGGCTATGGCCTCAGACCACTGAACAGCCCTTCTGCACTCAGAAGGTTCTACAGAGCAGACAGAGCTGCCCCGTGTCTGCAGCTGGTGCCCCCCGCTGCCCCCCAGCCATGCCCATCAGAGCTCTTGCCACCTTGCCAGCACTCACCATGCTCAGGCCCATCTTTCCGACGAGGTCGTTCCCTTTGCGACGACACCACTGAGTCTGTCTCTGTCTCATTGTCCAAGTTTTCCCGACTCCCCCCAGTGTTAGGGCTGCAATGAAATAAAGGGACAAATATGTCCAACCAGAAATGGCCTAAGCAGGCTCTCTTCACCAGCTAACACGAGCCTCCAGCCATCAGTTGTTTTCCTCTTCCGAGGGACAGGCACAGAGGTGGTGAGAAGCAATCACAGCACATCTACGAGCGCAGGGCAAAGGACTGGGGGAAGCTGTCAGCTCTTTGCCAGCTTCCCTGCACTACTTTCAGCATGCCCTTGCTCACTGAATAACACAGCTCCACTTGGAATCTGCTCCCAGCCCCGTCATCCTCCCCTGTGGCTGGCTGTGATGCCTGCCAATTTGGATAAGAGTGTTCCAGCCCTTGCTTTTCCCACCCTGATTTACAACAAAGCTATCGCGGGTCCCTCAGAAACCAGGACAGGTGCCCAGGTAACTTACTGGAAAGAGGGGGGCCTGGAGTCTCCGATTCCTCCCGTGCGCTCCATGGAGGGCGGCAGCTCTGTTTGGTTATCGGCACAGACTGACCCAGCGTCTGAATGGGAGCCCTCTGCAGACACCAGCTGGAGGGAGGAGAGACAGAGGATGAAATGGCTGAGGGAGTGCGAAAACATTTGCAAGAGTGGCCAAACAAGTTGGCCAAAAGCCTGTCTGGCCCAGGATCTCATCTCTGACAGCGGACAACAGCAGATGCCCAGGAACGGGTATGGAACAGGCCAAGCATGTAGCAACGTTCCCCCTCAACGCTTTCCCAGACGCCGGCTATTTACGTCCCAGGAATTCCTGACCCAGCAGTGAAGCCCGGGCAGCTGACAGCCCTGCTTAGAGACTGACATCACCTGCACACCCACACTGCACAATTTCTAAGCACAGGTAACCTTTAGGACATGTCTTTGTTACGAGGAGTGGGTTCCCCTAGTTCTTCTTGCATCAGAAGAGACAGCTACCAGTCATTCCTTCCCTCGAGTTTAACCAGCCTCTATAACTTGGCCTTCAGGCTGTGGGACCCAGCAGGACTTTCACATTCCTAGCCCATGGGAGTTGGGGGTAACAGCTCAGGGCTGAGGATGGCTTTAAAATACTCCAACATGCATTTTTTTCCTGGCTTCCACAAGTACTTTGCAAACTTTCAGCTTGTGCCCAACTAAGCAGCTTGGGCATTGTCTCCAGCCAGCCTCTGGGAGGCTCAGCACTCTCCCTGGTGCAGAAATTCAAGAAAGGGTCAAACCCCAGGAACTATTTTTACTAGTCATGCTTTGAGGCAGCCCAGGCACACCTACGTGTGTGCCCCCGGCTCTAAGTTAAACCACCAATTTCAGGGCTCAGGGAATGAGACGGAGCTTCTCCTGGGGGAATGGGCTCGCCAAGGGGATGAAGCAGATGATAATAGCTCAACCGAGCTCAAAGGAAAACGGTTTCCCCAAAATCACTCCCTGTGCTGGTTTGCCCTCTCCCCACCTCTGAGCTGCACTGTGCTGGGCTAACTCCAATTGGGCAGGGCAGGAAAGCAACAAAAAGCCTTTTCTTTACAAGAGACATTCGGGGACCTCCAAAGCAGAGACGACAGAGCCCAGAAAGGAGCCCTCCCTTAGCCAGGGAGCGAGTCCCCAGGGAAAGGCTAGAGCTCGCCCCCAGGGGAAGCTCAATTTCCATCTTTAAGGACTTTCCAAGGTATTTTTTCATTCCTGTGCTTGTCTCCTGTTCCCTGCACAGCACAGGCAAGCGGAGGGGTGGCTCTCTATCAGCATCAAGGGGAACCAAAGGGCCCAGCACCTTGATCTGCCCCAAACAAAACGGGCTGTGGGTCAGCCTGGAGCCAGCCCACGGAGGCAAGAAGCCCATGACAGGATCAGGCCTCAGCCTGTGTACTCGAACCAACTGCTGAGGCTTCAGCAAAGACACAGAGGTCTGATCTAACAGAGGGGAGGGATGTGCCACCATGGGTCAGGACAGAAAGGCTGTGAAACACGGGCTGGAAAGGAGCTGATAGCTGCTGCCCAAACACTAACACAGTGCAAACGCAGAGCTGCCTGCTGCTGCGGGGTCCACGTGTGCAGCACGGAGGCCAGATGCCCATCCGGGTGCTGGAGGCTCAGCCTGTTTCCAGAGGCTCCGGGTGCTTCCCAGCTTGGCTGATGAAATGCTGAGCTGTGCCCTGCCCACCTCTGAGAACTGGGGAATCCGTGAAAAAGGGGGAGGATGGACCCCACAGATCATCATCAGGGCAGGGGGAGAATGGTCTACTGCCAGGGAGGCACTGGGAACAGAGACAGGGAATGCCAAGGAAGACAGAGCAGCCCCGAGAAAGCCTCAGCCAAGGGAAGAGACAGGGCAGAGAGCACCCGGTGGTGACAGAAGCTGCAGAGCCCGTCCTGCAGGCCCCAGGACAAGCCCAACAGCTCCTGCTCTCACAACTGTCTAACCAGCTCTGGTCTCACACTCGGCTCAGCTTCCCTGCCTGCAGCAAGCCCCAGGCACATGCCCGGCTCTGCCCCCAGCACCCTCCCGGTGGCTGCCTCATCTTCCCAGGACACATCCCACTCCCTGAGGGCCACATCCCTGCTCCGGCAGCCTCTGCCTGGGAGCACAGGGGAGAAGAGATGCTGGAAGTGGCCGGCATTGCCTAGGGAAAACTGACAATGCTCTCTGCTTGAAGGTCTCAAGTCAAGACTGGGCAAATAAATCTGGACGGAGGGAACTAGCCACAGGCAGCTGTCAAACAGCACCGAGGAGAGGAGAAGAGAGGAGAGGAGAGGGGGTGTTCCTGAGCAGGGGGACTGCTGCTGCCTTCCTCCTGGGGCTGGGATTTCCTCTAGGGAAGGTATTGACAACCACCCTCCACTTTTCCTGCCTTTCACTGTCAGGAAATATTCACTCGGATCCAAGCCCCTATCTTTCCCTTTAGCTAAAATTAACACCAAGTTCCTAAAATAGCCTCATTCCAGCCTGTCTGTCCTAAGCGGCAAAGCAAATGCTCCCCGGCCCGACCCACACCAAACCACTCGCAGACAGGGAGACTCCTGGCAGGGAGAGAAAAAGGGTTCATCAGCGGTGCATAAAGGTCTCTGAGACTGCTGTCACCTTTGGTGCAGGAGCGCTGCCGCATTTCTGAGGCTGCTTCAGCAGCAGCACGGTGCCCTGGCCGGATCGGAGCACACGTTAGCGCTCTGCGGGCAGCTCAGGCCAAACCGCGCTGGACCCGTGCCACTCGCACTGAGCCATCAGCCCCAGAGAGCCACTGCAAGGAAAGCAGGCGGCTGCACAGAGACGTGAAGCACAACAAAAAGCAGGCCAGGTTAAAAAAAAAAAAGAAAAAGAAAAGAAAAAGCGACGGAAAGGGCTTGGAGCCTCTGGGATGCTCTGGCAGAGCACGTGAAAACAGAAGACAGTTGGAAATGGAGGAGTGAGATGTCCGAGGACAGGGCCAGGCTGTGCTGCTGGGGCTCAGGCAGCCGCTAGAGGGAGGGCAGCGCAGCCTGGCTGCTCCGTGCGGGAGCCCCAAGCCCCCCGCCCCGCAGCTTGCAGGCAGCCCCGCAGCAGGGCACCCTCGGTGCCCTCACCCAGCCTCGCGTCCCCCCCCCAGCGAGGCCTTGCTGTTTGATGCGGGGACAGAAGAAGTTATGTCTCATCCAGCCCAATCTGCAAGAGGGTGAAGATTTTCCACTATTTATGGGCTATTTGTTGGCACCTGGGTCTTGGTTCTGTTCCTGGGGTAGATCCACACACCCTGATCAGCACAAACTGCAGCTCAGCAGCAGGGCAAAAGGGATGATGGGCTATGGAGAACGAACACCCTCTCCCCCCCCAAACAGAGGGTCCCCTCTGTGGCAGAGGCAAGCATGCGGGCAGGGGACAGAGCATGTACATGGCATGGCACGGAGGGCGAAGCTTGTCCTGCAGCTGCCCAGGCAGTACCTTTAGTCTTCAAGGCAGCCAAATCCAGTCCGCTTCACCAGCACTAGAGTCACTTAAGCCCTTTGCACCAGTCACTGGAGCGGGACTTTCCTTGGAAAGCTGACCCTGCCGTAGGGGCACATGGGTTACAGGCTGGGACCACCACCTCTGCCAAGCATCCGTTACAGCGAGCTCTCCGCAGAGGCATCCCATGTCTTGCCCGGCACGGGGGACCCAGCACCACAGAGCTCAGCCCCCAGGAGAGAGGCTGGAGCGTGGT
Organism: Anseranas semipalmata; assembly: GCA_013399115.1. Lineage (NCBI taxonomy): Eukaryota > Metazoa > Chordata > Aves > Anseriformes > Anseranatidae > Anseranas > Anseranas semipalmata. The sequence goes on along the minus strand of VXAA01003770.1, from coordinate 288,092 downwards.
AATCCAGTTCATCAGCTCCGTTAGCGGTTGGCACTTCGATAGTAGAGAGCAGTCCCCGTGCTTTACTTGGCGCTACGCAATCAAACGGTGGCTTTCGGAGAGAGAAGAAACAGGCGGCAAGATAAGGAAGGGACTTGCTTACCCACGACACCACCCGGCCGTTGAAACAGGGAAGCTTGGCATTGTCATCTGAGATTTCTTCTTTCACCACCCTGCGGAAGGGAGAGCAGGCCGTTAGAGCCGGACCCTGACTTGAGGGGAAAAGGCGGCTTTCCACGCGGGGTGCTCGCACCCAACAACAAACAGCCCAGCTCTGGGGGGCGCACGGAGGGGCAGCACCCTCCTCCTCGCACCGGGGGCTGCACGGCCCCTGTGTCCACAGCTACAACCACCAGGCTGGAGGGGAGAAAACCAGGGCAGAAAAACAGACTCCCCCAGGTGCATCCAGCTGTTTTGGCCCCAGATGTGTTAATCAGTCAAAAAAAAAATCCTCAGATACATATTTCCACCAGTTTGCTTATTTCTAAAGAAATACATAATTTAAACCTCTTTATGAAGATCTGAAATCAGCACAGCCCATGCCAAAGACTTCTAACAGATGAAAGTGAAATACATTAAACATGCTGCCTCCCAAATGTTACTGTTGCTTTTTAATTACATACATAATATTTCAACATCACATCAAGCTTTATAGTTGTGCCACAATGTCATCTTCCTGCATTACACAAACAGCTTCATTATTATCAGTCTCCACAGTGAAGGGAGCACTGAGATTTTTTTCCCCCAACAGTAAAAACATCAGCTTTCTTTGAGGATAAAATTTCTTCTATTTTAAATATCACCAGGCACCTAAACAAATTTTCCCCCAGTGAGTCTGCAATCAAAAACAACTTATAAATTCACCAGATACAATTAATGCCACCTTTGATAAATCAAATTTAATGGCAAAACGGTTTTTTTTAAACAAACTCATATTTCTTTATACTCAAATGACAACATTTTAAGCGTTCTCATTTAATGCAAAGATATCTTACCAATAGTTTGTGATATTTCTTAACTTCCACTTCCAAACTATATTTAAGGTAGCTTAACACACTGCGCTTAAAAAAAAAAAAATATATATATATATATAGTCACTAAACAGTGACTAACAGCGGATTGGTGAGGCTGGGTTAAAACCCCGCCAGCCTAGCGCTCCTTCAGCGTTCCCTGCGCCAGCCTCTGCCCGAAGCTGCTGCAGCCCCGGCCGAGCACCGAGCACAGGCAGGCTCCCCGGGACCGTCCCCTTGGGCGCCCAAGGCCGACCCTTCCCAGCGCGGGCAAATTGTCGTCTCCTCGCTTCCCATCGCACGCACCCGGGCCTGGCCGCGCTCGCATCCATTCATGCTGTCGCCAGTAGCCTGGACTCCATCCAATTCCTAGAGAGAGCTTCAGGCAGAGCCAACTTCCAGCGCCGCGTGCTGCTCGCTCAGGGACACAGAGTCCCGCCTGTGGGCGAAGGGACGGGGCGATATTCCTGCGGGGTCAAGGTGACCAACCGCTGGGCGCAAAGGAACCGTTCCTCTTTCAGTAGGGACGGAGGGGACGCCCCCGGCCCCCCTCCCGATAGAGAACAAGCAGCTTCTGTCTGAGAGCTGGCCGCTCGTCGCTCCCGTTGCCCCACTCCTGCCCCAGACATCCCTGGGGTCAGTTCTCCCCGGGAGCAGTTTTCTCTCTCCCTGCCTGACTCCACAAAGCACCCCGCCGTTATTTATCACTGTGTATCACCCAGAGGCCAGGGCACAATGAATTATATATTTAGACTCTGCAGAGCAAAAGCTGATAGCGCTGGGCTGGAGCTGGGGCCCATGCCGAGCAGAAATCTCTCCACAGCTCTGCTCCCGTCTGTCAATCCCCGCGCCGCCCCGAGCTATTCGTGTCCGGCATTCCTCGCCAGCCTCGGCCAGGCCGTGCCGCTGCTCCCCCGGCTCTCGGCACCCCGCTCAAGCCACGCTCCTCGCACCAGCAAGACTTCAGGTTCGTGGCAGAAGCCGCCGACCAAGCAGCCTCTGGGGGAGCTGTGCGCGGTGCCACGTCTCTCCTCAGTGGCTGCACAGGGAGGCAGCCATGTGGGGAAACCTCCCCGTGGATCTGCCGGGAAGAGCCCTCAGCCACGGGGTCCGAGCCTGACAATCCCAAAAGAGCAGGCCCAGGAGGCGTTCTGGCTCTCTCAGTTCTCTAAAAGCCTTTTTCCATTTGGCAGGAGCCACCGCAGCCTGGGGAAACATCTGCCCAAAGCTGATTTCAGAGGGACTGCTTTTAGGCTACCATCCATCACGACAGCCCGGTTTCGGATTTTCCCGGGTTCACAGCCCTGCTGGGGGTGGGCATAAGGGGTCAGGGGACAGAGGGCCAGCGAAAGCTCCCTGCCGGAGAGAGGCAGCCTGGGCGAGCCCGCGTCCGACCTCCCCTTGCCGGCAAAAGCTTTGCCCTGCACGCCGAGCTGCTCTGCCGATGTGCTGCGGACAAACCGCGCGCTCGGCGCCCGGCCTGCAGGCCCAGAGCTCCCAACTCCTCATCTGCATTGAATTTTCCAACAAAGAGACCTGCGGGAGGGAGGGAAGGAGGGTTACGGGGAGGCAGGCCGAGTGGGCGGATGATTCAGCCTCCATCCCCAGTGACACGGGGGCGGCTGCGCACGGGGCCAGGCCGAGGGGGAGGAGGGGACGAGGCTCCGGTTGCTGCAGGAGCTGGGCTCGGGTTTGCAGAGCAGTTTGTGAAAGGAGAGCGGGGCCTGCCAGGGCTGACACAAGCAGCACATCTGCTTCGTGCAGCTGGGGGAAGGGCGGAGAGGGAGGGGAGGGAGCCCAGCTCCGGCCCTCGCCCCATCCCCACGCTCCCGCCGGCTTCTCCGGAAAAGCCAGCGGATCCTCTCCCCGTGGCTGGGAGGACGCCACGCTCCCAGCTTCCCTCCTGCTCTCCGCTGGCCGGAGCGGGCTGGCAGCCTGCAAGAGGGATGCAGAGACGGGCGGGTAGACGCTGCCTTCTCTAGGGAGTCCCAGAGCGGCTCAGGAAATGAGAGGGTATTTTGTATCACACAGTCATGTCCTAGGAATGAAGGGAAGGTGGGGAAAGAGAGCGCGCGCACGGGAGAGAAAGGAGGCAATAAAAAGCAGCCGCGGAGAGCGCTGCGCTGCGCTACACGCCCCAGCTGCGCAGAGGTTACCAGCGCGCAGCTGCTGCGCTCCAGCCTCCCTTCGGTGGCCTCCAGCCCAGGCGAGGCTGCGGACACAAGGGAGCTTCCAGCTCCAACCAGCTCAGGTCTCTCCTGAGCGGGGCCCGCCAGCCACAGCGGGGTGCTGACGGAGAACTAAGATGGAGTAACACCAGCTGACGTGCCCAGGGAAAGAAGAAATCCTGGAGGCGGTAACGAAGGCTCAGGTGGGAGGTTTTGAACCTCGGGCTTGGATGCACGCTGGAGCTCAGCAGCGGTCCCTGCTCGCCTCTGGCAGCTCCGTCCCCCCCAGCTCGTCTGCCCAAGGGGAGGATGCTCAGAGAGAAGCAATCACAGGACACAGCGGTGATCAGAAAAGCTGAATTTGGAGTTGGGGGTGGGGTCAGCGTGAAGAAGAGAAGCCAAAGAAGGGAAGCCCTCACGCATGTTAGACTTGATGGCGAAGATGAAAGGAGTTCTGTTACTAGGGGAGGTGCAGAGACTGAGAACACAACTAAGCAGTGACAATTCCACATTAAAAAGAAGATCTAAAACCAGCAGAGTAGATGAAAGAAGAAAGATCTGTTCCTTTGTTCAGTTCAATTATTGAAAGAACTTCAGAGAACGGTGACATTTCTTCCAAGATCGCAAAGACGTGAGATTCAATGTTGAAGTTAGCCTCCTCTTACAACCCCCCAAAAGTGCACAGCTGAGGCAGGTCACTCCTATGACCTGAACAGCCCCCACCTCCTGCAGCCCACAGAACAACAGAAAAAAATAAAAATAAAAATCAGGAGACGTTCCTATCTAATAGCACAAGCTTCAGAGATTTGCACACCAAAAATGTGATCTCATTTTCAAGACCTGTAGTACACACGCCTTAGGGCAGGGATGTCTCATCTCCAAATGATTGTATAGATTAATGATGCTGAACAGTAAAAGGAAGCACCTTCATGTGTTACTATCTGAACAGGAGCATCTTCTAGCTCTGGAGCAAAATCCTTCTCCCTTCTTCAAGATCAAATGCTGGGGCCATAGGGACGAGCTCTGCAGCCATTTCACCAGAAAATTGGACAGGGCAATTCTCCAACGGTGCTAAGATTTCAGATGTGAGCTATTCGCCTGTTAGACTAAGCCCAGACATGACACGTGCCTCCCATGGGGATACAATCCCCTCAAGGGCTGCAGGCCCAACCAAAGAATACACACGCCAGCAATCACACGTGTATCAGCGAGACTTTGGGCTTCACAGGCAAACAGCACGCATCAAGCAGGATTAGAGGATTTGAGGTGTCTGTCTCCGTAAGCCAGGGAATTCTCTGGGTCTTCCTCACCATATTTTATCTTCCATGCAGAAGAGGAGAACGTAGGATACAACCCTGCACAGTACACTGGGGTGAGCAGGTCTCTCAGTGTAAACAGACTGTCATTCCCCATTTTAAACCGCCACCCCCCCCCCCCCCACCCCCCGACACACCACTTTAC
>VXAA01003770.1:269246-283358 GCA_013399115.1 Anseranas semipalmata | reverse complement strand
CCCCCAGATCCCCAGACACGGTATTTTCCAGCGCGCCTCTATTTCATAGCGGAGGGTAAAAAGGGAAACACAGATCTGTGGGTGTTTTGGCCCCGTTAGGCCCCCCCTCCCCAGGGGAACTGCTGTGCTCCTGTCTGCCTGTACAGCCCCTGGTCCCTGTGCGAGCGTGAACTCCCCTGCGGCACTGCCTGTACCTGGGGCGTTTTTCAAGGAGCACAAAGCAACCGGCCTGCTAACACAATGATAACACAGCTCTGCACGGAGCACGAGGGGTCACCTCTGCTCTCCCAACAAATCAAGGGCACTTCACAAGGATTCCTCAGCCAGCAGATTGCCACAGTTCAAGCCACCACCTGCACTCCTCAGGAGCAGGGACATGGTGCCTAAGAGCGAACGCACAAGAACAGCCTCCCTCGTTTTCAGCCTGTAACCTCTCCAGCCTCCCTCAGCCACACTCACCGCTGCCCCAAAGCCTCCCCATGCACCCCAGAGCCTGCTGTGATCTTCCCTAGATGGTCAGTGGGGCAGGGACCAAACAGACATCTAAGACGGCAACTGTTTTCCCCAAGAACTCCTAATTGACACACTTACAATCACTCCATTGGACATCCACCAGGAAAACCACAGCCCCCATATCCAGGAGATGCTTGGCTCCAGATGGACTTGTGCTCAGTCATGCAGGTGTCACTGGGTGGGAGATGACAGACGACAGGCTTACTGTTCATCTAGCCCAAAGACTGGAAAAGGAATGGCATTTAGGAATGAGCCGTCCAACCTTGCAGGCCTGCCCAGGAGCACTACTTATCAAAGCGAAGTTAAAGACTTTGATTTCAAAGCGAGCCGAAGGGCGCAGGCGGCCCGTCCCGCCTTGATCTCTGCAGTGACCATCTGGCTGCAGCACCGCTCTGCAAACGAGCCCGACAGGCCTCTCACCCGACCCAAGGAGGAAGCTGCACCAGAGCTGCAGGAGGCACCTCCGTATTAATTAATCCTGCCCTGCCCAAGCCATGCTTCCAACCCCCACAACCCCCAGAAGGACGTTCAGAGACATCATCAAAGGAAGCGTTCTCCAGGCCCCTGAAGGTTCAGTGACACTTTCAGTCTCTTTGAATTGGAAATCAGGACAAACGGGAACACCCAGCACAAGCCCGGCCAGACTCTTCACTCTGATGGCTCCATTTCAGCTCCTCCACAACTCCGAGAGCTTGCCCACACAGTCCAGCACAAGGGTGCAAGACAAGTGCAAGGACTCATCATGAGAAAGGAAGGTTTGGGGTAAAACGTCTGCAGAAAGGACCCTCAGGGAACTGAGACAAACCCACAGATAGAGCAGTGACCAAAAGCTGGGCTTGTGTTCAAGGTGGGACAGGAAACAAGCCCAAAGAGGCCTCGGCTGGAAGGAGTCTGTGCAGAGAGGTGGAAAAAGGCTTCCCTGAAGGCAGCAACACACAATGGTCACAACACTTCCATCAAGGCGCTCGCTGAAGAGGTCTCCCGGGCCCTGGAGGGAATTCCCTGCAATTCCCCACCGACGTCACTCACCCCTCTCCAGGCTGGCTCCAAAAGCACAGGCTCCCCGCGATGCCCGGGGACTTCACACCGCTGAAGACGACTGTGGCCGACAGCAAGGAGCTGTAAAGGGCCCCAGGGGCTGCGGGGGGATCGGCGCGATGCTGGGTCCCGGGAGAGGGGCACGCACCGCGAGGAAGGTGGGACCGGGCCTTCCTTCTCTGGCCCTCGGCTGAGGGACGCCAAGTCAGCCCTGCTTTTTCTTAACAGCAGGCAAAGCTCCTGCCAAAAAAGCGCTGCCGCTGTGGAATGTGCTGGGCTAGCAGTACAGCTCATTCCTGGAAAAGCATCAACTCAGCGGGAGAGCAAGGAGAGGAGGAGAGGGGGGAAAAACGGGAAGAGGGGGAGGGTGGGAAACAAGGTCTGAAGGCTCGGACTTGCACACCTGGGGAAGAAGGGAGCTGCCACAGAGCAACCTGCTCACCAGCACCCCCTTGTCCGGGCTCCCAGCACCGCAGCCCTGCCCAGCACCAGCCCCCTGCTCTTGGGGGGGGGGCTTTCTGGTGGTCAGCCACCTCCTGAGCAGGGCTGGGAAGGCCCAGACCGAGGCAGATGGCTGTGGGGAGGGGTGAGGTTCGTTTCCCCCACCGTGCTAACAATTAACTTGTATTTAAGGACACATCTCCCCCAGGAGGTGACAAAACAGCCTCCACACGTATCCTGCCCTCAAGACACTGACCAGCTCACGTTACCCTCTCCTGGCACAAACAACTCGGTAAGTCTCCCAAGGAAACCTGCCCAGCCTCCTACCTGGTGGGAAGAAGGGGCCTCGAAGGATAACAGATGACTGCAGATGACTGCACCTACTGCTCACATGCAGCTGGGCTACCAGCAGCAACACCTCTGCTAACTGGGTCTATAAGCCATACGGACAACCCCTGTAAAAACAACAGGGAGTTAATAAAGCTCAAAATGTTAAGTTCTACCACAAAACATTTGCCAAAGACAATGAGAAGGTCTCACGCAAAGAAGAGCCTTTCAGAGCAACAACAGCTGCATAGTAGCAAAGACAGAACTTTGACCCTGATCCCAGGCTATTGCAGCGCTCTGAAGAAAGGGCAAGTAGTTATACTACATCCCTCTGGCCCTAAAATGCTGAAAGCAGAGCTCATGAGGGGGTCTGAATGCTCTTCAGAACCACTTCTGACCATCGCTAGGTCAGCAACACGCGTCCTTTTTCTTCCTCACCTTCAGGTCCTGGATGACTTTGGCAAAACCTGAAATAGTTGCTTTACTCTCAGGAAATTGTCAGCAAGCCAGGAAGAACTTGGAGAAAAGCAAAGCACAAGAGCCACGGTTTAAATGACTGGTCTACTGGTAGACAAAACCAACCCAAGGCAGAGGAAGGCTAGCTGTTTCACCTGGTCTCCTGCTTTTGATGGTGTCAGTGCAGGGGATGGAGCAAGAAATGCCCTGTACAGCCAGACAGGGAATAAAGAATATTTTAGTAGCCCTTTATATACTTCCTTTAATTCCGCTAATACCAGTCCATCTTTACCAAACTCCCTTCGAGATGCAGTGCTGAACAATACAAAGAGCAGAGCCATCTCCTACCAAGCATCATGAACCAGGCCAACCAAGCTTGTCCTGCAGTCAGCACCCAGCAAACAAGCACATACTGCTCGACCGCTGGAAGGAAAGACAAGATGCTCCCATCCCAATCAAACCAAGCAAGTGCTGGCACACAACTCTCTCAACCAGAGGCCCAGAAATCGGGTGACAGCTAGCTGTAAAGCAGGAGCCAATCAATTTCTATAAATTAAGATGAATCCGATTAGCCAAGAAGCAAGGAAAATGTGAGCTGTCTCCACCCTGCTGCTGGTTTATTCTCCGCAATGGAAATTCCCACTTCTTTTTCTTTTCTTTATGAAAGCCCTGGCCCACAGGACTCCTCCTGACACCGGATGGATATTCCCCTGGACAAAGCGATTTCTAGGCAGCCAGGAGACTGTTGTCTGCCAAGGACTCCTCCAAAGGAGCGTCAGAGACTTACTGACGCAGGGTGCAGGCCACGGCGTTGATTCGGAAGGAAGGCGTTTCTGCAAGCAGCACGGCTTGTGCATTTCAGCAGCCCGGCTGTAAGTGATGACTGGCATTAGTCAGTAGTCTGTGCGAGGTGCCATGTACAGAAATCAGTCCGGATCCTGCCGGGACTTGCCTCCACACCAGGGATCAGCAGCCTTTTCAACAAGAGGATAATTTTCCCCACGGTTTAGAAGAGGATGGTGCTCTGCATCACCACAGCGACATACCCCACCTCTGCGGGACGACGTCCAGCTCAGAGCTGCTGCTTTTCTTTGGCTGCAGATTGCCGGGCCCGACGCTGCCCCACACCGTTCAAAACCTTCCCACCTGCCATCTCCGACAACCGTGCCGCGGGCCGGGGAAGGGCCAGCGACCTCCAGAAGTCACCGCCACAGGTGACTCAAAACATTGCGCTTGCAGAAGGTCTCAAAGCCAAGGCTGCCGGCTCCAAGGTCCTCCAAGGATGGAGAAGTGCAATGGAAGGCAGCACAGCGGTCACTGCACACACTCACCTCTCCCAGCGCCAGGCCAGAAACACTCACCACACGTTATTACTGCAATAGAGCTGTTTCCTGGGCCTGTGGATATGCTGCTACGTTACAAGACCCTTGTTTTGAGCTTCCTAATTTCTGTGATACTGATATCAAATTTTCACGAAGCATCTCTCCTTTAGTCACATGCAAAGTCACCACAAACTCTTTGTGATGGCCAAAAAGGAGCTCATTTGGTCTCTACAGGTGACATGAGCACAGTCCCACCTCCAGCAAAGACGTGCACCACGCAGTTCCCTATTACAGAGCACAGGCACCAAAGGTAAGTTGTACGAAGGGACCAAAAGGTTTTGAAGCATTGGCAACATTAGCCCATCAAAAAAGGACTGCTGTAGTAAGCTCCCTTATTTGGGGAATTCGGAAGCACGGACACACACCCCCATACAGGTGTCACGTACCTGTGCAGGACATCTGAGCTGCCCTGAGGAGACCCAGCCAGAGCGCACCCTGGGCTGAAGCAGATGTGAAACGCCTCTGCCCCTTCCAGGATGCTTGGGCAGGGAATAACTGGATTTATGTAACCTAAAGAGCTTTGTGTTGCTCCACAACTCCATCTGGAAGGAAAATCATCTCACATGGGCCCCTTCAGGACCTAAAGGTGTATTTAGCAGCTCCCTAAGACAACAGGAAGGCCTGCCACAGGGGACTCCGACGTGCAGCTAGAGCCATGGAAATCCACCCTTCTCAGAGCCACAAGTCATTAAGAAAACATTCAAATGAGCTAGCACAATGCAATGGTAGGACTTCCTGCACCAAGCCCCTGTACAGCTTTCCAGCGTAGCACAGCCCCAGCTGGGCCCACGGGCAAGTCTCCGTGAATGGCACTAAAATACTGGTTGAGCTAGGCAGGGCTGAATGAACCGGGACAGCTCGTTAGCCGTATGCAAACAGGAGGATGGAGTTTGCATATCCATCACAGCTTCTGGAAAAAACAAAAAAAACAACAAAAACACTTCCATTTGAGAAGCTGCTGCGCCCTGGGGCCAACTCAGCTAACAACTACCAACACACCAGCTGCCTTCGCCCTGCCCGTGCCCAGCTGATCATGTCAGGCAGCCAAGCTGCGCTTATTGTCACGCTTCTGACACTGCTCTGGTTGTCAACAGCAGTGGCACCGTACGGTGTGGGTCTGAACCGGACCAAGGGATTCGGCACGCAGGGGACAACCGACTTGCTCACAGGCGGTGAGACACAAAAGGACCGTGAATCTCAAGCAGGTCAGAGCAATGCTCAGGGACAAGGACCAAGTCTCCCCGCTACAATAATCCACGCAGAGTCAGAGCTCCCAAAACACAGAGCCCTCTGACAGACCCTCACTGCCCCCGGAACCAGCCTGCCACCAGGAAACGAGGAAGCTCCCGGCCTCTATCACTCAGACCCTGAATTCCCAGGGTATCGCAGAAAGAGCTGCCAGCCATCAGAGGGGCCACGTAGCACATGAATTCCTCTCCAAACACTAGGGGCAGGTTAAAAACCAGCAGAGGAAAGCCTTCCCACACAGCGGCCGGTGCCAGCTCTCCCAGAAACAGATCTCTGCTCCAAGGCACGTGAGGAAGCCCGTCCCCTTGCAGCTCCTGTCCTCAGCCAGGACCAGAGACGGGTTCCCACTGCAGCGATTCAGTCACCACTCGCTGCATCTTCTTTTCCTCCAGTTCTCACGAGAGCAAACTTTAGCAAAAACAAGACACACGGACAGATGACCCAGAGAGGGGATAACTGACACAGGACTTCGTGCAGCAGGGTACCCAAATGCTGCTTCTGCTGCCTTCGATAGCTAGCCTGGAAAAACAACGCCTCTGGCACGTCTCCTTCAATAAATAACTGATAAAACAATGACGACAGTCCCAACCCTCCGCTGCGATACAGGATTACACGACACAGGAAGGTCAGCATCTCTGCCTGCCAAAGTCTCCAGAGAATTTCAACCCATTCCTGGATGGGCTCGATGTTATTGCTACGACAAAAACAACAGCGATGGAAACAAGTGAAACCGAGAGCTTCAGAGCAGGGCCTCAGGGAGACAGTAACGCTTCAGCTCTGCAAGCCTCGTAATGCAGCTCTTTGGAGACAGCAATACTCGCAAGCCAAAAAACTCGCGTGCTCTCCAAAGGCCACCACGGAATTATAGAAAAGCATACAGACTAAGTTACAAAGATTAGATTCATTGCCATATTTGTATCTTACTTCAGTGACTTCCAAAAAGCCTTCACAAAAGGATTTGGTCCAAAAGTTTCCCGAGGCAGCCATCAGCAGGATGAAGCTTTACTTAACTCACCAGCCTGTTCCAGGGGCCCCGAAATAGCTCTGCTCCGCTGCCTAACAAGCCAGCACACCGGGACAAACAGCAACACAGCCACGTGGTGCCTCATCCCCCTTCTGGAAAACCATCAGCCATCCAGCACAGGTCAGAAGGGCAGGCTCCAAATAACAAACAAGGGCTGGACAGAGGGGGAAATCAATAGGAAACACCAAAAAAACACAGCCCTGACTGCTGCCTCATCAGATGTGCGGTGTGATGCAAAGCTGGTGTGACAACATGAAGGCAATTTCCTGCAGGCACAGTCTGTGCTGTGTTCTGCAGGCCCAGCTCTCCTTCATGGGCTTTTACACAGATCAAATATCCCAAACCACAACATTGTTCTATCTATTTGGATGCAGTCAAGGGTGGAGGAGTAGCAGTTCATTACAGAGAGAGACCCTCAGCTCGGAACAGCTCAGCAACAGCCGTGCAGACATGCAAGAGGCTTCCCGCTACTTTAAGTACAAGGGGCTCAAAAAGGACCCGTGGAATTTTAACTATGCTCCCTACACCTCCCATGCGCAGCCTCCAGGTCTAGATGGAGGGCCTGACGCCCACCAAAAGAAAGGACTGAAGCCAAACACATCGTGCAGTAGAAAAGCTGCTGGCAAAACCACATTTTCTCTGCTTATACTCACAGCGCCCTTCTTCCCTGAGCATCCCCAAGCTCACCGTGCCGTTAACTACCTCTGCCCTCGAGGCTCAGGCCGTCGGGCTGCAGACCTGGACGTCCCCGAGGCCAGCCGGAGCTGCCCGCTGAGAGGGCAGGTGGGGAAATCACAAGCGAAGGAGGCAGGGAGCGTACGCGAGAAGAGGGACTGTGAGCGCTCAGCCTGCATCCCTGTACGCCAGCACCTTCCTCCGCAGAGTCCAACGCCGGCCACTTCGTCCCCAGGTGCCGGTCCTGCTCCCACCCGCAGCCACCGAGGAAGCGACGTCGCTTCTGAGGCTGCCTCCTGGGAGCTCCAGCACCCGCTCTGCGGGCCCCGGGTTGGGGAACGGCCAGGTTCTAGATGAGACACTTAAAGGCTGCACTCCAGTGGGAACTGGAAGACTGAACAGTGGCACCAACACCATCAATAGCTCCCGTGACAATGAACAACGCTCAGGCCAAGACCCACGCTGTGGTGGTTTCTGAGCCATTTTTAACGGTGTTTGACCTTGATCTCGGAGACCGAACCATGCTTGAGCACAGCTGCAGCACAGACAGACAGGCACACAGACTTACTTCATGACAATTTTGGGGACATCAAGGTACATTTCTGTTCTGTGCAGGAATTCAAACCAGAGCCCTTCAAATGATTTCAAGACGCAGAACTGCATCAAAACAGCTATGTTCTCACGGATGGCAAAGGTTTTTTGACCTTTTGCTTCTCCAGAGACAAGAGAGGATAAAATTAAGAAACATTCCCATCAAAAACATAATTGAAAACAATACCTCTCCAAGAAAAATGCTGGCTTCAACATAACACCATATTTTGGGAGAAAATTCTGACCAGCTCTAGCTGCAAACAAGTTCAATAGCTGTTGTAAAGCTTCATTGTTTGCATAGTACAGACAAGGCCTGAGGGAAATTGGTCTGCAGCCCAATTTGGCTAACTTGGCTTTCAGAATGCCACCCCTGGGCAAAGAAACCCGGCTATAACTGCCATCCAGCGTGGCCTTTGCGAGCACAGCTCCAACCACAACAGACAAAGCCGGACACCTACGGAGCCAGAAACGGCTGGGTCTGCGCGGCAGGACTCCCAGCGCGAGGCGCAGACAATGCAGCACGGGGAAGGAGCCACCACCACCAAGTGACCTTCTCCATGCGCACCCCAGCCCCGGCACTGCTGCGGGCCACCACCACCGCGCTTGGAAACGCTCTCCAGCAGCAGCTACAACCAGGATCAGCTCCAGTGTCAACGGGCCACCCCAAGCACAGGCGGTATTATAGGAACTTCCCACCGCAAGAGCAGACAGTGGTTAGCAGCTCTCTGCCAAATCCTTACCAGCCCAGGAGACAGGCACGGGCTGCAGTAACCTACATGCAAATGTCCAAAAACTGTCTCCAGCAGGCCCTAGCTCACTGGGGCAGAGCATCTCACGTGAGCAGGCAGGGAGCCACGTATCCTCCGGAGCAGGGAAAAAGAAGAGACACGGTGCTGTGGTCTCTCACACGGCTGAGACCAAGCTTCTGGTCAGTTTGCCAGGCAAGATTTCCATCCAAGGAAGGAAACGTATACGGTATGAGCCCACCTCGCCTCAGAAGGCAAGTCACTTTGGACACAGACCTGAAAGCTGAGTCTGTTTCTTTATTCCAGAGACAGAGGAGGAGTAGCCAGCACAGCTGCCATGGGTTCAGGAGCATGGATCGCCCTGTCTCCCCCAGATCTTCTCGCCTCTCCAGAAGTAGTTTGGGGAACCCAACTGAGACAAGCAGCTTTTCTTTTTAAGCACGGAAACTAACAGTGTAAAACAGATTCCAGCACAAATTCAGCCTCCCGGCATGGGGCCACCAGGAAGCTCCCTGATGGCCCAAGCAGGGTGCCAGCAGACCTCCCACCATCCCAGGGACAGGCTATCTTCTGGCCTTCAGCACCGAAAGGAGAGGGACTGGCCCGGAGCTGAAGAGAATTGATGTCCACCTTGCAGCAGGGCCAATGTTGTCATTGACAGAAGCAGCACAAAGGAAGTGAGCGTACAAAGGAGTCGCAGAGTTTTGGAGGAGCTTCAGCTCACTTACCGTCCCAGCACAGACTTCTTGCCAACCTCTCCCTGTGTGATATGCACGCTGACATGGAAGCAAGCTCCACCGGGAGCATGGGACAGGCAAAGGTCTTCTGCAGATAGCAAAGTTTCCAATTCAAAATAAAAAGGAAAAAAAAAAAAGGCAAAATAAAACAACTCCCCCCATCTCATGCTACAAAAAGCTGGCAGGAAAGGCAGAGGCACCATGCCAGCGGCTCACCACTGCTTCGGGACTGACACTGCTTATTAAGTTTAGGATCCCTTCCCCAGCTCCGAACACTTTCAGCCAGAAGGACAGTCACTCCTGGCATCAATTTCAAAAAGATCCTGCAATAAAAATAAATCACTCAACCTTTCAGTGAGCGTCAACGCGCTTCCCAATGCACATGTGCGGGAGATGAGGTCGCCAAATACCAACGGCATCTGACCCCTGCACTGGGAATTCCAGCAGGGCCCGCTTTGTTCTGCCTCCAGAACGCTGCCCTAATCACTGCCTTGTGCCTGGCTTCGGAGAGCAGGTGATAATTAAGCATGTCTGGATTAGATACCAGGCTAGTGATTAGTCCGATACCAATTTTCACTTGACAGTTGGGACCTAGGAATCACTCACCACAGCTCTGAAGTTTAAATTGCAATTGAGCCCTGCGCAGAAGAGGTAGAAACCAGCAGCGGTGGGAGGAGCAGCACCACCCCGCTGCTGCACCTCAAATCTCTGGTGTCCTCCCAGCAATGCAGAAAAAGTCGGTGAGGCGAGGGAGGGCTGCTCCCCTTGCAGGAGAAACGGGCCTTTCTGCTCCCTCTGGCTGGAAGAGGAGAGGTGGCTGAGGGAAGCGGAGATGAGCAAAGCGATCACAACAGACGCTTCACCCAAGCGCTTTCTCCGCACGCGAAGAAATTCAAGCTTTCAGGCACTGCAGGATTTACAGCAAGACAGGGAGACAGAACTTCAGGCCAGGTGCTCGGGACTTACCTGGACGCACAAATTGCACCCATTGAACTGAAACTGCTTTGAAAAGTTTAACTTAAACTTTAGCCTGCCCCCGTGGGAACACCTTTATTGATAGCAATGAGCGGCATCAATCGCAAGCAAAAAAACGAGTCAAAAGAAACCCCAATTCAATTGATGTAAGAATATCCTCAGAGCTGTACCAGTCACCTGGCCACATGAAAAGTCAAAGCCGCAGTTCAGCTGCACACAAGCTGCCTGGAGAGAAGATCTGTGCTGCGCAGAGAAGGGTACCTTTCTTCTGATGGACGTGGGCTGGAGGGAACACTTCATAGATCGCTGAGCCCACGTCCCAGCGAGCTACGCACCACCACAGCCCATCAGCACGGCTGTTCCCTTCCTGACTGCACGGGTCCCCAGGAGAACTAACAGCGCTGCTGTCGGAGCGCTGCTATGGAGCTGGGTCACCCTGAGACCCACACGAACGTTTGCTCGAGAAGCTCACACTGTCAAGTGGACAGGGTGAGGCGCGGGAGCTCTGTTACGATTTCCATTGCACAGATTAGGTACAAAAAAAGACAAGACCTAAAAAGCTTGTCCAAAGCTCCCTGAAAAGCCTGCGGGTGGCTTGGTGGAGAACAAGGATCTCACAAGAAGTCAGAGCACTGCACTGATCTGAGACTCTCTCAGGCTGACCAGCACACAGATTTTACCTGGAAAATGTCAGATAAAATGACTCCAGCCATAGACAAAAACCTTCCTTCTCTAGCCAGGCCAAGGTTAGCAGGCAAAGGATACTTCCACATGTCACAGCAAAGCACGTCCACAAAGTAGCTCAGGCCCGAGAAGAGCGGACCACATCTATGTGCTGAGCTTCCACCGTCAGGCTGCTTAGCTCCTCCACGTGTCTCCAGCGCTGGGACCAGCAACACACAAAGCCACACGGGTACAAGTGTCTGCATCCGAGGTCACAGGCTGGATTCTCCGACTGTTTGCCGAGGCAAAGAAACACTGCAGCTTTCCTGCTGCTCAAACCTCCTCTCCCCATGACCAGGTAACATTGAGTTCTCCTCGTTTCTCCTCCTTCCCACCTAGATGTGGCACCATTCTGGTGTCTTCGTAATTTGGGGCTGAGCACTTTGACTAGGATTAGCTCCCGGCATAGCCTGACAGCCCCACAGCCACCCTGGGGAGCCTCAGTTCACATTTCCAAGGAGATGTAAACACTGAAGCTGCTCCATCACCGCCCTGATTCTCAGAGCAAACAAATATTAACAAGATAAACAAAAGAATGAAAAATCCCACACACCAAGACTGCGGCTGTGATACTGCCTTGGGGATGGGGTGAGCTGACGGGAATGCTGGGCTGGAGATACACAGCCTGGAAAGAGGAGGAAGAGGGAGAAACCCAATCAATCTGGGCAACAGAGGTGAGAGGAAGCATCAGGACCCTACAAAAGGTTCAAGCGCTAAAGAAAAGCGCGAGATCTACAATCTCCCCCTCGTTGACCAGCTGCCACAGGGCCATCCACTGTTAACCGCTCTCCTCTTCCACGATGGGGACTTTATCCCAGGCACTACTGGACGCTGCCCAGCCAGCCCAGCTCTGAACTGGTGTCAACGCCACGCCGTCCCCCAGGCTGGGCAGAGGGCACCTCGAGGAAAGGGGCCGAGAGGGATAAACGCACGAGCATGCAGCGCCCTTCCTAGGCACACAGCTAGTGTTAATCTCTTTCTGGTTTTCACTAATCGCTCATACATTTACAGGCTTTTACCGAGCAGCTGAGGTGCCTCCTGCCCTTCCATCCCTGCGTCTCCCTGCAGACTGATTGTCTTCTCCTGGACACCAATTACCAGGGATCCTGAAATATTTCAAGTGCTGCCTGGGGCTCTGGGGCTTCTCAGAGACAATGCTGCAGCTGGCCTGGCCGTTTCCCCCTGCGCTCCAGCCAAACGCCAGGCCTTTCTTCAGCTCTCTGGAAAGGAGCGAAGGCCCAAACACCTCTTTCTTGACGGGGCATCCCCTGTGCCCCACCACAAGGGACTTCCTCCCCTCTGCTCCACGCGAGGCTTTGGCATGTGCTGCCCCAACTGTGCAACTCATCACACAGGACCTCACCGAGGTCCCACACAGCCTCCAGCCCCAAAGACCTCTGCCAGCTGCTGGACCGCGCGCACCTTCCCTTCCAGAGAGGGCACTTCTCCCCGTAAGAGTTAGCTGAATTTGTCCTAGCAAAATCTCCTCTCCTGCACTGCTGGCGCAGCTGACCTCACTGCGTCTTCCCGAGCGATTTTCCCTCTCCCTGCTAGTATCCACAATCACTCCCTATGCTGCCTGATCTTCAAGTTTCATTAATCTACCATCTGCCTCCTCTCACGGAGCCTTAAAGCAACAGAGGATGAAAAGGCACAAGACAGAACTTTGCTGCCACCAGACCCCTCTTCACAACTCGAGACGCTGCTATTTATTACTAAACTTTGTTTATAGTTACGCAGACACTCTCCCACCCACATGGCAATGTTTCATTCAAGACAAGTTTGAATTCCCTTCAAGAACGACATTTCAAAGGATCCCAAAGCATTTGTTTACAAACAGCACACACGGAGAATTTGCTTCTCCCACCAATGAAACACGGTCCCCTCCGAGCCGCGGAGAGGCAGCTGTTTCGTAGCACCCAATGCTACTCAACAGCTGAGGGACAGGAAACGATCAGCCGACAACT
Source organism: Anseranas semipalmata (assembly GCA_013399115.1). Classification (NCBI taxonomy): domain Eukaryota; kingdom Metazoa; phylum Chordata; class Aves; order Anseriformes; family Anseranatidae; genus Anseranas; species Anseranas semipalmata. The sequence continues at coordinate 270,515 of VXAA01003770.1, read as the reverse complement.
GATATCGCAGAGGAAATTTATGGAAAATGAGGGCTGAGGACTTCTACTTGCCTGGAGAGAACGGGGAAGCTTTTGAGTGCTCAAGCTCTCCACTGGGTCAGGAGGAATTTCGGGAGGCAAAGCGTCCCAGACTGTGGTCAAAGGAGTGACTCCAAATTTCAAGCCTCATCTGAAAGCTGGCACCTCCCGAGCTAACGGGAACCTGGGCACCGGGATAATTTGGCTGCAGAGGGGAGAGCACCCCCTGCCGAGGCAGCCACATGGGTTTCCATCCAAACCCCGAACAGGCCCAGCCCTGTTTAACTTACAGTACGAGCCAAGATCGCAGCCTAGGGAGGTATTTGGCGCAGTAAGAAGACACAAGGAAGACTATAAAACTGGAAGCTTTTTGCAGTCCCAGCCTCCAGACACAAGACCTACTGTAAACACTGAATCTTCAGAGGGGAAAAAATGCAAAGGAAGGAGATCACGCAACTCGTTCAAATACCAGAGCCCTAGGAATGGTAAAGGGTCACATGCTGTGGAGGCCAGGAGAAGCTACGTTCCCAGGACGGGAATGGAGCTCTTCAAAAAAGCCAGAGGAGAGTCAGATGTAGGAAAACCTCGGGCAAAACAAAAGGTCTCACTGAGAATTGACTTCACGTGACACTCGCCCCTCAGAACAGTCACTGACTTTACGAAGGCAGGAGACAGCGGAGGCCCCACAGAAAACCAGTGTGTGTAACTGTCCACGCGAGGCACAGAACAGGCTGCCCCACCTCCAAACAGCCACACGTGACGGAAGGAGCCAGAGGTTATCACAAAAGAAGCGATGAAAATAAGGGTGCTGGAGGAGAGCTGCCCGACGGGAGATACAATGCGAGGCAGGACTGCTCCCCTCTTCTGCACAGACCCAACCCAGACATCGAGCGCGGGCCTCCTCGCCCCCATGCACACCTTTTGCCCAGGGATGGGCTGCGCGGTGAGAGCCCTCGCTCCCCCCGCATGGAGGCGGGAGGAGAACGCGGTCTGCTTTACCCATTCTTCCCAAAAATGAGATGGGGAGAAGGAAGCTGCCAAAATGGATGGCGCTCCCCAAAATGGATGGTAGGAGAATGCAACTGTCCCCAGATCCCCTGCCTGGGTAGGGAATACGGCGAGAGCAGTGCCCCCGCAGCCTCTATGGGGGGGGCACAGCGGGAACCCCCTCCCCACGCGGAACACGAGTGGGGCCGCCAGTCCCAAAGGGGGGGTTGGGGGGGGGGGGGCCCCATCCCCGCGCCGCCCCCT